>VZTT01052691.1:29111-48491 GCA_013400855.1 Buphagus erythrorhynchus
TTTGATTGACATTCTCCTTAAAAACCCTGGCTTAATACCAATGTTGAAAATAGCTTGGATTAACACAGCAGAACTGTTCAATCGGGTACTGATGGTACCAAAAAAAGTAACCAGAAACATTAGCTGAGAGTAAGAAGATAAACTTCTGGGAAATAAATCAAATTTATTTCCTCGGAAGGCTCATTTCCATTTCTAACAAAAATAATTCACAGTGTAAGGAACATTCAGGTGCAGCCAAGTCTCACTGACTTCCCAAACCAACTGGTGGAAATTGAGGAATCAGGTTCAGCAGCAGGATCTAGCAGCACAAGATTCTGAACCCCACCTTCAACTGACTGGGGAGGAGGGAAGCCACACAGAAAACAGAGTTCAAGAACAAAAAGGCAATAGGGGGATCCTCCTCCCCCTGCTGAGCACCTCTTCTCTCCTGGCTAACCCGAGCATCCCAAACAGCTCAAACCCTTCCCTGCTGCACTGCCACACCATCTGACACAAGCACCCTGTCACTGCTCCAAGAAATAAAAGGAAGTTTTGTGAGTATGTGGTGGCAGGCAACGCAGTAAAGTGAAAAGCTGTTGTTGTGAGCCCTGGTGGACTCCTCAGCCTTCCCATTTGTGCCAGAAAATGTAAGAGTTTAGACAAGCAGGCTTGGTGTGGTCATTAATCACCATCAGCAGCAGAGCAGGTTCCACACCAGAGGGACGACCAGGGAGGCAGAAGGGGAATTTCACTTGGAAAGTAAAGGGACTGCCCAGAGCACAAAAGGCAAGCAAAGAGGTTCAAGGCAACAGGAGTAATTGAAATACAAGTGTCAAGTGAAAAAGAAAGCTTGAAACACAAAGCATAAAAGCACATTTTGAGCAGGTAAGACCACAGAATTGTGCTTAAGGATTGCACACCTTGTTTTCTGCTCAGTAAAGAAACACACAATGCATCCCCACATTTGACCTGTGCACTATTACTTTAAACTGCTCCCACCAGTTAATTCTATGGCCAAAAATCTCACCAGCCAGTTCTAATCCTTTTAAATGATGGGGGATTTCTGCTGATCTTCTATATCTAGGGATCAAACCAGCAATGCAGAAACAGGAGGGGAAAAAAAATGAGTTTTAGTTTGATTTAGCAATGGGACATTTTGTATTGAGCAATGAAGTAAATGTGACACAGCTTTAAAATAAAATCCATAACGCTCTTCACTGCAAGCAAGTTGGGAAGCCTCCTCTAAGCATTAATAGGAGCAAAAGGATCTTATTTTACAGAACTTTCCCTTTATGCTTTCTCAGCTCGGGCTTACGTGAGCTTAGGAAACCCCTGCTAGAGACTTGGATAAAAGGTCTCATTTTCATACCATTTTTCACCTAGAAATGGTGCTAGAACAGAAACCCATTCTGCTCCTACTTACATTTCTGAATTCCTTAGAAAGGGAAGCTCTGATATAAAGAACACAATGATGCCTGCCCAGGACTGAGGCAGGCTGCAAAGGGGCAGATTCCAGCATTGGCAATGGGAGCTTCATTGTGGATATTTTAGCTCCAGATGCAGTAGAAACAACCCCAAGGCTCCCCCTTAAAACACTTGCAGATCTGTCAGTAACTTCTGGAGTGACTGAGCTTTTTTTTGCATGGATCTCCTGTGCACTGAAATGTCAAAATTGAAAATAATTGAGACCACATGAAATAAGTAGGATTTAATAACAACTGTCAAGAGAACAAAATTAATAGTCTTCCATTTCCACTTTTCTATAACGAAAACTTTAATTTCTGGAAGAGCAGAGCCTCCCTGGTGTATTTGATCTGCTTCATTAGTTGCCAGTTTGGAATCGATGCGATCAGCCCATGGCAGGTTCTGTTATTTAAAGATGTGAATCAACACAGCAGCCACTGGTCCTCGGATGGCTGAAGAACTCCAAGATGCCAGGCACAGGAAAACACACATTAAACTGCAGCTCCACACACCTGTCCCCTGGGACATTTGGGTATTGCTCGTGATGCAAGCCCGGCTGCAGCTGGACTTTGCCCACTGACAGTTCAAAAGTGACTGCCAAGACACTCCTGAGGTTTATTGACACTGCAAACTGGACTGAAGTCTGATTTAGAAACACTGCTCAGCGAGTTTGGGCATACACTTTTAAGTAATTACACAAACAACCCCATAGACTCAATCTAAAATTCAGCTGCACAGTCCAAACAAGTTTGTTTTTTTTTTTTTTTTTAATGATATAGTTCCAAGACTATGAGGACTTTGATGCAATTCAGCTGTGGGGGACAGCATGCCAACAAAGCACATCTGTCACTAATAAAAATAACAAAATGGAGCCTGGGTAAGGCCTACCTGTACTACTGCAGCAACTTGCACTCATTCCTACCAAGTTAGACTATTAATAGCACCATCAATGCAACAATAAACTAAATACTTTTAATAGCTGTACTAGAAAGTTTACCAAACAAGCAACAAACTGTGCAAGGGCAGCTATTATACCAGGGCAACAGAAAAATGCCTTAGAAAACACATATACTGCTGTGCTACTCACTCCCCTGTTTCTTGCAACTAACACAGCTTCATTCACCACCAAAGCCATCCTCCTGATGATTTGGGAAGCTCCCTCTCCTCGTTTGAGGGAACAGCACACATACAAAGACTGCAAAAACACCCTGGACCAAGGCATGGGAAGGGACAGGGATGAGGGATGGGCTGAGTGAAGCCAAAGCTCTGAGCCATGGGACCATCAGGGAGCTGCAGCAGCCAAAATCACACCTCTGGCAGAAACAGAAACACTGAGGATGTTTTTCAGAAGCAGACAACTTTCATGCACTTCACTGTGGTTGGAGTCAAGAGAGCTTGACATGTCTGACCTTGGGGAAAAGGTTCCTCACCTGCTCTCCCCTCTAACCCCAGCTCTGGGAATCAGGAGCAGCACAAGGGAAACAGGGATGTGATTTCAGAGGAGCAGGTTGGGAATGGCACACTGCAACATGAAGCCTTTCCCTTCACTCAGCTCACACTGCAGACTGTCACACATAACACAACACCACCTGAATTTGAAATCCATTTCTCATCTGCAGCTCTCCTCTGACATTTCAAATTCTTATTTTTTCATCATGTGAAAAAGGCCAGTAATTGCACAAGGGAAACTCCTCAGCTATGGGCATGGCAGGGAAATCAATTAAAATGTTCTAGTTTCATTTAGGGAAAAAGGGTCATTCTGCTTTAACTGCTTGAGCACAGGATTGAATGCAGAAACCAAAGTAAACCCAGCAGGACAAACCACTGCCATTAGGAAGTGCTGACAGCACAATGCAGCTGCTATCAAAAGCACTCATAACTGAAATTTCTTTTCTTGTAAAGAGGTTTGGTAGCACACAAATCAACAAAACATCACTTTCTGCATCCATAAGAAATTTTTTTTTGCATCTCTCAGCCAAGTTCCCAAGTTCCCCCATCAGACTGATTCATACACAGCAAACCTAAACAGACTGAGAATCATGCCTGGCAATTTCACTTCCTTCCCAGTTTCTATCCCTTATGATATTCTTACTTCACTAGAAATACCATGTCTCTCAGGCATGCTTCTACCAATTTAGCTTCTTCCCCATAAACTGCAGGCAAAGAAGCACATTCATCCCCACCTGAAATTAGAAATATGCTGCAAGAGCTGCTGGTAGTGGGGTTATGTTTGGTTTATGTGCACACACATGTAACCAGGTCATAAACAAGAGATAGGGTTCAAACTTTTAGAAAACTGCACACTGAGGAGCTGAAGCACAACTCCTGCAGTTTGGGGTTAAACATCTTTCATTCCTTGTTGTCCATCACCTTTGCTGTGCAGACCCTTGGGGCAGGTGAGTACAACAGGACCCAGTCGAGCAGGATTTAGCACAGAACTAAGCTCACTGGTATCTCCCACAGCAACTAAATACTCCAGTATTTATTTATCCACTTAAATGTACATTTTGAGCCAGCATCTGCTTTAAGACATATACACATATGTAAGTCAGCAGCAGGAAATTGTGTCTTCTGGGAGATCATTATCTCTTGGTGCTGGCAGAGAGAGGATCCCTTTGAGAAAAGCACCAGATCCTACAGCATCATGCCAAGCACTGATGCTGCCCCTACAAGAGGTGCCTCATTCCACCTGCAGAGCTGTGATGAGGAGTAAGTAATGCCTGCTGCCCCCAGTCACATGTAAACACCTCCTCTTCCTCCTCCTCCCCAGGCTGCAAAGCCAGGACTCATCCACAAGGAAACAGCTCCCTTCTCTCCCACTGCTTTGGATACAGGAACTGACTCATCTGTAAGGTTTTTTTTTCCCCCCCCTCTTTCTTCATTCTAATGCAGATATGAAAAATAATAGTCTTCGTTTCAATATTTAATCATATGCTTCATTTAATAATGAGTCCAAGAATAATTTAATCCCGGCTATCAACATAAAAGAGATATTGTTCTTTTCGCTTGATTATGTACTAAAATAAAACCCCCTCTACTCTCCAACTTCTCACAGGCCAGAGTCTTGCTCGTTCTAACTTATATTATAAACACAAATTACTTTATAGATTTGATTACACACACAACACCTTGACCTGCATTTGGAAAGGGACATGGATGCTTCTCCTAGCAATTTCACCTGCCTAATTACAAATGCTGCCATCTCCCTTGAATGAACAAACTCTCTTATGAAACAGAGAGGGAGCTGACATTTCATGGCACATCGCCTCGTGCCTCACTGAAGAAAAACACATCACGTGCCATGGATTTCTGGAAGCATCACCACTCCCTTATGGTACGTGATCTCTTGCCAGGAATAAATAGGACAGAGTCCAGCACTGGAATCACATCACATTTGGCTCACACATCATTTTTCTGTTATTGCACATTATGATACCAAACGCACTGTTCAGGTGCTGGCCACTCTGGAAAAATCTCCTTAGCTATGAAAAACCTGGACTTAAGTATGAGGTGATTAATAATCTGGAATGTCTTGCTTAGATACCCAGTGAAAACTTCAAGAGAGTCCAAACCTCTGAAGAGGGCAAGTGCTTTTACATTTTACCTTTATGCAATTTAAATGATCCCCCAAAACGTGCTCTTTCAAGGACAAATGGTGCCTGTTCTCTACACATTTGTTAATGCTTTTGGAATGATCTCCAAGTATTTTGAGCATCTATAAAGCACAATAATGAAAATGCTGTTATTTTGCAATAAATATTTTAACAAAAAAAATTACTTCTATCTTGGCAATATTCATGCATTTAAATTCTCTGCTCTGTTTTTGTCTGAAGACCTTTAACTTCAGCTCCTCCATTTTTTTCCAGCTAAAACATTTCTGCTCAGTATTACTTGTGTGCACTCCCACTCTTAAATCCTCCTTCCTCCTGCTTCTCATCGTGCATACCTCCTTTGGAAGCATTAAGTAGGATTTATCACTTATTTCTGGAAAAAGAAAGCGTTTAAAATTTGAATACAAGTCCTTCAGAGATAAAGCATCCCAGGTTAAATTTAATGATGTCCAGGGGAATACTATGCAAGTGATGAGCTGCCTGCTAATATGTCGGTGCTTTAGGGAAGAAAATATCAATTAAATTTCATAGCATGCAACTACATACTGACCTTGAAAGCTATCTGTAACTTAGTTTAAACTTGCATATTCAAAGTCTAAGTCAGAACTTCTGCCCTAATTGGTTTTAACATCACTGAAGAAAGGCACAGTTCTGTAGAGACTACAGAAACACTAAGAGAATCAATCTGGAGAAAAGAATTCCCTCAAATCCTATTAAGTGTTTAACCATGACATTTGTGTGTGCATCTGGTCTCCCCCCACCAGTCTTGGGTTTTGGCCATTGCTTCCAGAGATATTGATGTTTTTTTTTTTTTTCTCTTTCAGCCTTCTGATAATGCTAAAATAACCCAACAGTCATGATAGTCCATGTCTGCCAGCTCCATGGCAGTGTCACCCCAGTGGCTGAGTGAGAATTTCTGTGACTGAGCAGTTTATTACCAAGAGAACAACAATCCAGCAGCATGGACACACAGGAGATAGAAATCTGCTATCACCAACTGCTCCACCACTCAAAGGAAACCCAAAAGGGAAATCCCTCACCTGCAACCAGACTTCATTTTAAAGCCTTTCCCACAGCAGTGCCCTTTTCTAAGCTGCAGTTCACACTGTGCCACATATTCCACTGCAATTCTAATGGCAGGGGGTTGTTTGGGGAGATTTTCAATTATTATTTTTATCTGCACTGATCTAGTATCTCAGTCTGAGATTTCACCATCAGGAAGAAATGACAGTAGAATATACACCTGTCTTTCCTACTGCAGAGCTTAAGCAAAGAAAAAAATCCTATACACTTATTCATGATAAATATACTCAATTTCATCAAATATGTGTAAGCTGCATTTCCAAGCCACCAAAGAGAAAAGGGAAGAGGAAGTCATTTTGTATTTACCAAATATCTAGAAAAGCCCAGCTCCTTCCAGCTACAATCCAACTTGCCTTCCACAGAAGTTTCCAGACCACAGGCAGCAACAGCAAGATATAATACATGTGTCATTGTTAGAGGACAGCCAAGCACGTCCTCTCACTGAAATTCTTCTGGAGTTTGTATCAGTAACAAAAGATTTGGAAATTCCTCCAACGTTCCTTGGAAGTTGAATTAAAATTTGTGATGCCTGAGCTGATGAAAAGACACAATGTTGAAACCCATTGCACAGTTCCTTCCTCCTCAGCTAACAGAACTTACTCTGGCCAGAGTGAGGTGGAATCAGTTTATTTATTGTGAGACTTAACGTGGTGACTCTTTCCAGGTGAGAAGCTCATTTCCATCATGACTAGCAGCTGGTCAGAACACCAGCTCCAGTGAGCAGATAGAGCCATTAACCCCATAGTTAACCCTGGTAAGGGGGGTTTTATTCCCCTAGCAGCAAGTGGAATATAAAATCCTGCACAATTAACGAGTTGTCCAAGTCAGCTCTGAAATCCAGAGCTCTCTGATATCCAGCTCAACTGATTTTGAAGTTAAAAAACACGAGAAAATGAAAGGGTTCTTCTGATCAGGGCTCACAGACACATTTATCTGAGACACTGCATGCCAGCTCAGCCTGTAGCTCAACAAACTTCTCCCTGCAACCTTCTAGCACCAGACTGTGGTGAATTCTGCAGCAGCCTGAGGCACCTGGGGCATCCACATCCCATCAGACCCACAGCTATATACACACAAATACACACACAGCTCTTTCCTCTGCTCTGAAACATCCTGCAGAAGCCAAAGCATGAACTCTTCCTGCAGAACAGCCTGGGCTCTGTGTAACATATGAGGTTCCTTCACCATGAAATTTGCTCTCAGACTTCTTAAAGTCTGAGTAATTATTTGAAGAGCAAAAGACAAATCAGACAGCTCCTAGCATCGTGTTAAGGATCCCAGGAGCAACAGAGCAGCTCTTTATTCATGGAACATGAGCACCAGGGCTCAGCTCAGAGGGAAGCCTGTGAGCAGACAGAGCAGGAACCCATTAGAGTGAAAAGAAATGCCAGAAATCCACATCAGAGGCTCAGGCAGATCCTCCTGGAGCACGACTCCAGTGCAGCCCCAGCTCCTGCAGCCCTCAGATGGCTGTGTCTTCCTTAAGTCTCAGTGTAAGGGATAAAATGAGATGCTGAGGTTCAGTGACACAGCCCCAAGGGAATGAAGGTCTGAGATGTCCCTGCTTAAAGGGGACAGAGATAAGCCTGCAGAGAACTCTCACCTACAGCAATGCCAACAGGCACAGCTACCACACAGCTTTTGGGTTGCAAAAACACTTTGGGAACAGGAATATTTAATGTGAGCAGGGCTGCCTGGTGTGGACACACAGCAGGGCTCTCTGCTGAGTCCTGCTTTGCTCCCGGGGCATTTTCCCTGCATTGCTCAGGCTGAGGCCATGGAACAGCAGGAACTTATTGGCACACTGGTGTTCCTTCCAGAAGTGCCTGGTGGCAGCACATGGAATCCAGCTTTGCTGACCCACCAGCTGTAAAACAAGAGGGGAAAGCAGGAAATGGGGAGAGGAGGGGATGCTAAGCACTAACAAGCCCAAGATAAGCTACATTTGTGGCAAAAAGTTTTACAATACAGTATCTGAACACCTAGAGCTTTCACTTCAGGATTGTTTCCACTGCCTCTGGCTCAGGGAGATAATGTGGATTTGCTACACTTTGTGGGTCATTAGCCTCCATGCAAAGTTCATTCCCTCATGCCCCAAAACTGGTATCAAGAGGGAATGTCACACCCTCCCCAAGGCGCCCATCAAATTGTGCATCAAAAACAAAAGCCTCCCTGCAGCAGGAATCCAGTAAATTACACCCAGGTTTTTTTACACAGCTAGTTGTGTCTGGGATCAAACACTGGCATCTCAAAGAGGACATTTCTTTGGAGACTACTTAACCCTTTGGAAGGGTTTTGCTCCAGGATATCCTGTCCTCACAGCCTTAGAAGGTTCCTGGTACCAGCCTCGGGTATTTTTCCAGACCCTACAGCCCAGGAGGGGACAGACCTGGACCCTGCTCCTCAGCAGCATTTAAGAAACACTTTCACCTCAGCAATAAAACATTGAAAGTATGGGTGCTTCTAAAACAGATATTCAAGCTCCAAGCCCCTTCCCTAATTTCCCCAATCACATTATCAGTTTTACCACAACAGGAAGAAAACCCCACAAAAACAAAAACCTCTTTGAGCATTTCATAACTGGGTGGGGGTTTAGTATCACTAAAGCCTCTCACTGGTTTTCAATACAGCTTTATATTAAGAAAGCATCTATTATATGAAGCTTGGGCTTTGGCAGGCAGAGCAGAAGCCTGGCCAGTGCAGAGAAGGAGGACAATACTCAAAGTGCACTATTATTGTGTCACTTTTTCAAATTTCTTAATACCAACTTAGTGAAAAAGTTTACTACTTACTGGAAGTTACTTAGCATATGACTTCTACATTATTCTGTAGCCATGATACAGCCTCTCCCTTTCTATCCTCCTACACAGACTTAGTAGAAACATTTTCTAGCAGTTCATCTGAGCCAGCTATTTAGTTTTCGCTTGGCAATATTTTCAACTAGAGGCAGGTCCAGCCTCCAGGAAAACAAGTTATGCAGCAAGAGGGTGGGACACTATCAGAGAACACATAATAAAGTAAGTACTATGTATGACCCATGAAAGGAAAACTAAGAGATATTTGTTTCCAAAATATTGTAAATTAAAAGTCATTGACACTGATGTAAAATGTGAAATTCCTTGTGCACTGTTTTTCATTCACTGGCCATAGAGGTGGAAGGCCAGAGCCATGTCAGAAAAAAGTCCACTGTGAAAGGCCAACAGCAAACCCAGCCATGACCCAACATCAAAACAGCACCCAGGAGGATGAAGGGAAAGATCCTCAATCCAGCTCATAAACCTTCCACTAAGTCTTTGAGTAGGAAAGCGTTTTTTCCTCTGCTGCACTCAGGCTTCAATGGACCTAAAGCAGCTCCTCCATCAACCAGGGTCCTGCTGGTGTGGATGAAGAGATATTGCTGTGCATTTATTGATTAACTTCCACCCAGCATTTTCCAGTTGCCCGAGAATCAATTTAATATCATTGCTGAACACAATAAGGATAAAAGAGGATGGGTACCTTTCATCTACACAGTTTTACCAGGCACCAGCAGCTAAACCATTGCTGAGACTCTCCTTAAGACATTTTCCCCTCCTCGGAATTGTTTTGCAGCTCATTCAATAAAGCAGCAAAACAATTTCCTGACAAACTAGGAAATGACTGTTGGACTGAATTCAAGAACTTCAGAAAATATTAGAAACAGAGATTTAACCGAAAGTGCTTGGATCCCACTGACCTTACAGACAAGTCAGCCTGTCATTTTCTCAGCCATCAAACCCAAAGACTGGTGGGAGGGAAATAATCCTGCCTTCCACCTCAGACACTTCCAAATGCAAGTCTGAAGGAGTCTCACACACACAAAAACCCTCATCCAGTAAGAGCCTGCTATAATATTTTCCTGCTAAAACAATGCAATTGGTAGAAAGTATATTTAAAAGTCTGAGTTGTGCAGGGAAGTCTCCACAGAGTAGGTGGGCAGGGGAATCACACCACCAAGTTGAACCTGCAGTGGCAGACAAGTTCCTTCAAGTCCATGGCTGTGCTCTCCCTTCTGGAAGCACAGGCAGGAACAGCAGCTCACCCACAGAGACTGCAGGCTCCCAAATTCCAGCAGGGAGAAGCTGCCCTGTCTTCAGCAGCAAAGCAAGCAGGGCTGCAGACAATGGCTCAGTCCAACACCCTGTGTGTCCCCATCTCACTGTACCACCCGTGTGCAGCACAGTGCTCCACAAACAGCACAGTCCAAACCGAACCTGGGCCAGTTCCTCAACTATTAATGGTCCCTATTGCTTCTCCAGAACACACACTACTGACACCAAGAGAAAATCCCAACAAAAAATGAAACAAATCTCCCATGAACCTAAGCGCTCACAGCTTTATTTTACCTGCTGCAAATTAAAACAACTGCTCCTACTTATTTCAGCTCTAGCAGCTTCCTCTCTACTTTTGACTCAGAGCAGTGCCCACACAAAGCAGTGTATCAGTGCTGCTGTGAGTTTGAGATTGCCTGATAGAGAGGTGATTGTTCTGCTCCACAGTGACCATGTGTAGGACTCAAGCCATGGAACCCAAGGAAGCTCAGGTTCACTGGGTTCTCTGCTCTGGGACTGGGATTCCTGCAGAAGCAATGAGGGAAGGTGCTCACAGAAAACTACAACATCATGGTGTTTTCCTGCCAACAAGGTGCATCATTTCTTAAAGCCTTAATTCCACCCTGTAAAGGCCCAGGAGTGCTTTGAGTGCTGGCCAGCAGAAAGCCTCCCCTCTGCTCAAAGCAGTGGGTGAAGCTCACTAAAGGGAATTAAAAGCTTACACAGACTCATTTATAGGACATAATATTGCAGTATGGTTTATTCCTCTTCAGAGAATAGCTGCAATACATGGCAAATTAACTTGTTTTTTTTTTTTTTTTTTTTAAGAAGGCAAACCACATTCAAAGCTGTCACTTCCTGAAGGCTGCACTATGGACTTGGTGCAGGAGGCTGGGGAAACTCCTGACTCAGCCCAGAGAGAGATGGGATGTGTACAACACACACGTGGGGAGAACAGGCAGCCACAGGGACACGGTATTTACACAGCCATTCAAACACTGGCTAAAGCAAATTCCTGTCTTCTTGCCTCACTAGCAAGGTTTATATCAGCAGCAGTGAAATGGGAGTCATTTCAACAACTTACCAGAAAATCTAGGAATTGCTCCAGGGTTTTGTGAATAAGAAATTAACTAAAAGCACTGCTGTACAGCTTTCATGCAGATTATAAGGGGCTTTGGCTAGCAAAATGTTAGTAGAATTAAAATTCAAAAATTAATTTGGCATTAGCCTTGATCTAGCAGAGAGCCACAGCATGTTTCCAAGTATTTCCCCCAACATCCCATGGGACTTCCCGTTTCCTTAACTGTAAACATGTGAGAAGTCTCTGCACAACTGAACTAAATGTAGTACATCTGCTTTCTCAATAGACACACTTGCCTATTAAAATTTAAACTCGGTTCCTAAGTATGTGAATATTTGTGTGCCCAGTCAGGAGCATTAGATTCCCTTGCAAGACCTTCTTTCTGGTCAAATGCTCCAAGAGGAACAAATGTAGCTGCTGGGAACTGCTCACTAAACTGTTTTTTTCCAGAAATACACACCAACCATTTCCATCCAGAGATTCAGTGTTTCCTTTAGAGAGGAAAAAAATTCAAGATTGTTTTTTTCCAGTAGTAAAAATCAATAGTTTCAATATTTAAATTCTCAAGCTGGTGTTTAGTCCCACCACTTGGGGGGTGGGACACATTTGAAATAAGAGAATCAATTCAATGAGCTGCTGCTACGTGGAAATTCGTCCCTGGGACAGGTATGTGCATTGAAGGAAACACATCAATAAATCATTTACTCTCTGCCCTTCCTTCCCTTAGTTTACAACCAAAGCAGATTAAATGTAATGTATGCACCAAACAAGTGTAGCTTTACCAACACCTATGTGACCATAGTCAAGCAGGAGCCTCCAGGATTTAAAGGGTCTCATTCACAAGGTGAGACTTCCTAACCTTAGGAAAAATGCACATTAGAATCCCAGCACTAACATGAAGAGGACACTGTAAAAAGCACACAGGGCTCTGAAATGTCAAAACCTCTGCTGAAGCTGAAATCTCTGCTGAGATCTCTCAGCCACCAAGCCCACCTCAGCAGTGCAGTGACCACCCAGTGACAAAAAGGAGATAATTTAAAACACCAGTTTTGTAGGAAGATGGTCATTACTGATTCTCACAGCTAGGGAGACAAAGAGAATAATTTGATCCAAATACATCCTTAATTTTCCCCCCACTGAGATAAGACTACAATAGCCTTCCAATCTTTAGCTGCTCTCTTTTGTGAGCTGCACATATGTGCTTTTTATTAGCCTTGGGCTTTGCAATTAGATGGATTTTCAGTTACTTCCAGAAATGCTGCAGGATGACTGAGCTGCAGCTAATCTTTGCGTCTCACTAAATGGGAATATGAAAAATGCAGCAGGGCTCCCCAGCACTACAGCCAATGCATCTCAATTCTGCACTTCCACACAGAAATACACTAATGCTGTATTTCACACCTGAACTCTTACATAGGCACCAAAAAGGGAACCACAGCATAAAGAGAAAACTAGCTATAATCATTGATTTGCAGGGAGGAGAAGGAAAAATAACACAGACATTGCTTTCCAGGAGATGACCAATTTTCCAATAGTTCTGCCACACAGAAACTCTGTAGAGATGTGAGCTTCCTTTTTTTTTTTTTTTTTTTTACTTGAAAACCATTAGGGCAAAACAGAAGATTAGAGCTGCAACAAGCTATCCCTTAACTCTAATTAGAAGTATTTGTTGTCTGGATTTAAAACTTCCCAACTTGGTGTTAATGAACTGTAACACTGTAGCAAAAGGTATTAATAAACATGCCAGACTGTGGGTTAGATAACAGATCTCGGCTCCCAGAACAGAGGATGCTGGTGGGGGAATTTTCTTTGCTGCTTCAATCCAGAAACTGTAAAACAGGGAATTCAAATATTTAAAGTGGAAGCCTGAGGGAAACTATTTACCTTGCAAAATTATATTTAAACATCTACTCCATATTCTGTTTTGAGAGAAGTAAGTTTCTTCTAATCTACAAACGAGCACAAATTACGTTTTGGGGGTTTTTTTCTCCTTGAAAGAAAACAAGCAATAGAGAAATTGACAGGAAGGAGAAAGCAAAACTTAGTTTTGAAATTGTTTGGGGTTTTTTTTTGTTGTTGTTTGTGTGTGGTTGGGTTTGTTTTCTGGTGTTTGAAAGGGGGGGTTGGTTATTTTTTGTTGTGGAGTTGATTTTTTAGCCTGACTTTTATCTCCTTTCAAGATTCCAGAGAGAAGCAAACAAAAAGTGACTCTGAAAGTCACAGAGGCTGAGTGGCAGCAGCAGTAGAGGATGCACAGAGGGAAAGGAAGGGGCTCTTGCCACCCACCAGCAAATACATTTTCCATCCTCCAGCAGACCTCCCTATTGTTTTCTAAGGAATTCCTCTATTTATCTTTCATCAGGGCCTTTCACTCGTATCAAAAGCCCTCATTCCTGCCCAGGGCTGTGATCAAACATCACACGACAGGATCAGTTTAATTGGCTGTACACATGCTGATGTGCCAGCCTGGCTCTGTGCACACACACTGCACCTCTGCAGCAGCTCCTGCACCTCTGCCACAGCAGCACTGCCCCAGCTCACTGCACTGCCCCCAGCTCACTGCACTGCACTGCCCCAGCTCACTGCACTGCACTGCCCCAGCTCACTGCACTGCACTGCCCCAGCTCACTGCACTGCACTGCCCCAGCTCACTGCACTGCACTGCCCCAGCTCACTGCACTGCACTGCCCCAGCTCACTGCACTGCACTGCCCCAGCTCACTGCACTGCACTGCCCCAGCTCACTGCACTGCACTGCCCCAGCTCACTGCACTGCACTGCCCCAGCTCACTGCACTGCACTGCCCCAGCTCACTGCACTGCACTGCCCCAGCTCACTGCACTGCACTGCCCCAGCTCACTGCACTGCACTGCCCCAGCTCACTGCACTGCACTGCCCCAGCTCACTGCACTGCACTGCCCCAGCTCACTGCACTGCACTGCCCCAGCTCACTGCACTGCACTGCCCCAGCTCACTGCACTGCACTGCCCCAGCTCACTGCACTGCACTGCCCCAGCTCACTGCACTGCACTGCCCCAGCTCACTGCACTGCACTGCCCCAGCTCACTGCACTGCACTGCCCCAGCTCACTGCACTGCACTGCCCCAGCTCACTGCACTGCACTGCCCCAGCTCACTGCACTGCACTGCCCCAGCTCACTGCACTGCACTGCCCCAGCTCACTGCACTGCACTGCCCCAGCTCACTGCACTGCCCCGCCCCAGCTCACTGCACTGCCCCAGCTCACTGCACTGCCCCAGCTCACTGCACTGCACTGCCCCAGCTCACTGCACTGCACTGCCCCAGCTCACTGCACTGCACTGCCCCCAGCTCACTGCACTGCCCCCAGCTCACTGCACTGCCCCCAGCTCACTGCACTGGCCCAGCTCACTGCACTGCCCCCAGCTCACTGCACTGCCCCAGCTCACTGCACTGGCCCAGCCTGGCTCTCCCTGTAAGCTTTTCTGCTGCACAGCTTTGAAACACAAGCAGCACTGTCCGTGCCAGGAGCAGCACAGCAGGCATACTCAGACCCTCACCAATGCTGCCCTGCGTTTGCTGCAGATTATTTCACCACCCCAGCATCTTCCTCCCAGGGCACCCAGGGCCAGAGGAGTCCTCTAAACATCTGTGCAAAAGGAAGAGCACGGCAAGAAATGAGGAGAGAGAAAAAGGAAAACCATTTACTGGTCACTGAATCCGAGCTGTAACCTGACCCTGGCTGCGTCCTGCCACCAACAGCATTAACTACAAGCAGCTTCCATTCAGCAGCTCCTGCCAAAAATAAACAGTGCTGGCTTTCCTGGCTGCTTGCTTGGGTTTGCTCTCAATGTTTTTCTTCTTGCTTCTTCTGGCTAATTGGGATATGCTACGTTTCCTCTAAGTAGTTTCTTAGTTTGTTTCTACCCACTACATTACTAAAATTGGAGCAGTTTCTCACTGTACAGAATGAAAATAAAAGCTGTTTGATCAAAGATGGCCACAGCAGGCAGCCTGGCATTTTAGGGGAGAGATGGGAGGAGGGATATGAGGGGTTAGAACAGGTACACAGCAAGTGCTGAAGGTGGTGAGGATGCTCTAAAGGTGTTACACCAGTACATTTCCCTTCTGGAAAAAACTCCAGCAACCAACATTGGAGCACTCCAGCACACCCACTGGACCTGGTCTGAGCTGCAGCAGGCAAAAGGACTTAATAACCACCATGGCAAAGTAAGAATTAATAAATACATGACCAGTGCTAACAGTGCTAAAGAGTATTTAGGAAACACTAACAATAAACCCAACTGATTTAAGCGTTTGGACAAGCTTGCTTATACAAAACCTCCTTTCTTGCCTCCCCTAGACCCAGCAACGCAAGCAAACAAAAGAGGAAAGAGCAGTTTTGTCAAGCTAAACAGCATGTTTCTGACCCAGCCACTGAAAAATAAGTTCAAAGGCCCTTTAAAAGTCCTACTTTAATATGCCATAAGTAGCACTCTCTGCCTTCTAATTTGTTCAGCTCTTTGAAACACCTAATTTCCTCTGCACTGTCACTGCACAGCACTCTGAAGCCTCATGGAGCCCTGCCACTTGATTCAACACCAACAGTCACGTTTCAATAGGCAATTCCACTTGAAAGGTTATAAATGAAGAGAAAAAAGATGTCTTCAAACCAGAGAATGCAGTGCAACACCATTAATTTATATCCAATTTTCTGTTGCTGGCTACTGTAGGCAGGCACAAGAGAAGGGGTGCTTTAAAGCTCAATAATTAATTCTAAGTGGTTTTAAAATGGCTAGAGATTTAAGGTAGACAAGATGCAGCACTGGAATTAGAGTCAAGCTGCTGTGCTCTTTGCTCTGGAATGCACTGTTTACTCTGGCAGCACACAAAATACATAATTGATTTCTCAAGGAAAAGAAATGAGAAAAAAACAGCCCCATAAGCCTCATTATTCTATAAAACAAAAGTAAAAGGGTGTGTTTCAGGCCAAATCACAATTGTATTGCAGTAGGGTAGGAGAATTGGAACAGAATCATAATTTCATATTTATTAAAATTCATTTACTACAATTGCCACCAACAGGACCCCCAGGCCGCTAACAAAAACCTCCCTAGAGTCAGAAGCATCAACTTCTACAAGCATATTCAGATTTTAAGAAAAATTAAATTAAAAATAAATTTAATAATATTACTTTGGAGAACATTTATCATTCCTAACTATGGGGATTTTTGGGTTGTGGGGATTTTTTTTTTCCTTCCCAACTTCCTTATTAAGATTTCGTGAAATTATAATGAAACTTGACAATAAACCACATGGTGCCTAAGTACACTCCCAAATTAGTCAGTTGGTAATTGCACCAGATACACAGCAATTATTTGTGTGTCCTCAGACAGCAAGTGCTGCTCTTCTTCTCGAGGCCAAGCAGGATTCCAGGGGGTTTCAGAACATCCCTGACACAGAGCAAAACACCAGGGGCAAGAAATGCACTGTGCTGGTCACAGCTGGACAAAAAGAGCATTTTGGGGACTCAGTGAAGTCCTCAAACCTGTGGGGCCCCTCCAGACCCAGCAGAGGAAAGGCAGGGGTCACCTGTGCTGCACCCCACAAACTGGCACACAACAAAGCTGGGACCCAACGTGCTCTGCTTGCACACACAAAACAAGATAAATCAGTGTTTGTCACTCAGCTGAGCCTCAGCTCTATGAAGGGAGCCAAGGCCTTGAAACATTCAAATAAGAAAAGAAAGATCTGTGAAAATGCAACCAAAGAAATGCCACCGAAAACCCTACGACAGCAAATTAAAAACCAAACAAAACCCACAAATAAACGCAATTAAAGCAGAGAGCAACTGCAATGCTAGCCAAGGGGAGGGGTCATGAGGAGAAGGACTTGTCACAGTCTTCATCTTTTTCAGATGCTCAGGAATAATAATTAAAGGCTGAACACAATGAGATCCAATTTGTCACACAACACCTGCAATCAGCTGAGCGAAAAAACTACATAAATAAAACTCCAATCCAAAAAACGCACTATTTCACTCATACATTGTAAAGTATACTTCATGATTGTTTAATTAAAGTCATTTTTAGCTTTGCATGGCTGCAATCACCAAACATTGTCTCCCTGTCAGCATTTGAGGGGCTAACATACTGTTGCCAACAATTAGCACAAATCTGGTTGACATTGTTTTCTCTAAAAATAAACCATGCATGTTAAGTAGCTTGAGAACAAACATGAAAACAAGATTTTAGGATAACATTTTTCTTCTAAGTGGAAACACAGTAGTGTAGGAAGCCCAAGTAATCACTCCAGGATCTAGTCAAGTCATCACCACACCTTTGCTGCTGGCGAAGCACCACCAGGATATTCATTGGGGGTTCTGGACACCTGTGATTAAAAAAACCTTTCTAAACAGAGGGACAATATTAAGACCAGAGCTTGGCCAAAATCCTAATTTCCCTTCTTCACCAGCAATGTTCTGAGCATGGGCATCATGGCAATAGAAGAGTGTGCAAGAAAACAGCCTTTAAAGTTCTTTTCTTTTGGAAAACTGACTTGTCTCTTCACTGGAGCCATCAAGAACAACACTGAAACACTTCCACAAGCATGCAAGTCACTGGGCTAGGGAAGGCAGCAGTCATCTGAATTAGGAGCATCTGAGAAGCAAGCATGCAAACACTTCCAAGGGCAGCTTTGTTTGCTGCCCATCTTCAATTTTGGGACCCAGCAGTTCACCCACAGCACACTCCACCCCAGATGTGGTTGCCCAACAAAGATGGTTCAACGTGACTCAGAGAACAGAGATGACTCTAATTCTCCTGAAGAAATACTGTATTTAAATACAGACTGAAACTGCCCAAAAGGGAAGAAAACAGTTTCTTATTGTTGTTTACAGCCAGGAGTGTTTAAACTCCAGCACTGACAATAGAAATAATGAACCTACTCCGAGGACTAGAAGCAGATACATACTTTAGTTTTGAAGCCAACAAATCTCCTTTCCAGTGCTTGCATGACACATGGATTAGAAGTAAAGGTGTGTGAGCAAGGTGGGTGAGAAGTTTGGGTGGCAGGGGTCTCATCCATACTCTGACTATTCCCTCTCACACTAAATTACACTATGCCATTACAAAACTAATGCTGGAGACCCTTAACCAGACTGAAGAAGTTAACATATTCTACCCAGTGGATAGCAAGTCTCTAACTGCTTGTTTTATACCCTGTTCTCATCTCTGAAGGCTTTTATTCTCCAGAGCAAATTAATCAGGCAGCTTGCATTATATGTTCTTTCTCCAGGCCTGGCTCCTCTCAGCATCTCTATTGATCTTCACTCAGCAAGCCATTAGCAGGAGGTTTTGAAAATTTGCTGGTTTTACAGTTCCCAGAGAAAGCCAAGTCCAATTTAGGGGGATTGCCAGGTTCAGATTTGAGAGCTCAGTCCTTCAGGGGGAAGACAGCCATTTCTCAAAACACACAACAACGCTCAAATCCTGTTCTGCCCTTCACTCACACATGCCTGTGCTTCTACTGCTCAGTGCTGCTGTCTGCTAAAGGAAGGCTTTTTCAGATGGCCAAGGAGAACAGAATTCACAGAGAACAGACAAGTACCACATACCTACAGTCAGCAAATAAGCCAGGGGAAAAACAGTCTATGAGACTGATCTGGAAAAAACAACAGGAAAAAGATATGGACAGAGGGGTAGGAAGGTGACAATTTTAATATATAACTGTAAGCTCTAGGACAAATTATTTTTCCCTTGGACTCCAAAAGGTCATCTCTTCAATATACCTCCCTCGGGTTCCCATTTCCTCTCTAGTCCAATAAAATCATAGTGGTAAAGAAAATTGGTGCAACTGCAATGTATTTTTTGCCACATTTTTTGTCGCATGTTTGAGACGACCTTTGTTCCTTCTCCTTTTAAGTTTTTTCTCTAGACATGCATGAAAGCACCCCAAACTAAACCTGATCACCCATCCCTCCTATTAAATATCACCTGCATTAGTGCTGAGCACACCAGAAGCCAGGCAGGCAGAGGGAAGGGCTGCTGCACCACGTGTGTGTGCACACTGCAATTCTGTTGTGNCCGTTCCTGCTGTACACCGTGTGTCCCCATG
>VZTT01052698.1:0-27166 GCA_013400855.1 Buphagus erythrorhynchus
TTCAGCCCCCAGCAGAGGAAATTCCTGGCAAAGAGTGGCAGAGCACTAGGAGAGAAAAAGCACTAAGAGAGGTTTAGTTTGCACGCCACATCACTCCTGCCATCCAAGGCCAACAGTGGCATCAAGCATGGTGCAAGGCAGTAGGAATTATTTTAATACAATCATATAAGACCATCAAGTCTGGCAAACCCAAGCTGCAGTCCTTGTGCACTTCACTGCCATGTTTCTGAGCAGAAATGATAATGTCTTATGTTTGTGATATTCTTGCTCCTGGGTCTATTACAAACAGTGCTGAAGCCCAGCCTGGGATAGGACTGGGTCCCAGCAGTGCTGGAGCTGGGTCAGCCAAGGTTTGATCCAGACCATGCACAGAGAGAGGGAACAGATGGAACAGATGCAGCACAAGCTGATGTTCCCACTCTGGGGAAAGGCAGGGGGAGTGCTGTGTGTTGGCTTAACAATCCCTGCAGCCCTCAGAGCATCACTGCCCCAAAAAGCACAAGGGAAAGGGAGCAGCAGCTCCCAGCCAGGAGAGGGGACACAAACCCTGTCCCCAGGCTGAGGGTCAAGTATGTCAGCACTTCCAGTACAAAATCATCCATGTTTTCCCAGGCAGAGGATGACACCAGCATAAATAAGCCATCAGCACAGCTTGAATTTAGCTTTTATTTACAGATTTGCCACTTGAATTGCATAGGTAGCTTAAGTCAAACAAGGACATCCTCCTCACCTATCCAGGAAACTGGGGCATGAGGTATCATCAGTAACCACATGCCCAGGCTGTGAGCATGTCACTGCTGTGGCAGATGAGTCAAGTCTGGCACAAGCAGGGGCAGGTAGAGCTGCCAGGTCTGAAGGACTCAGAGCTCACAGGTAGTTTTTGCTGCTAAGGCTCTTGGGAAGCTGGGCCCAGGACTGTTAGCACTGTAGCAAGCCAAATCCCCTTCTCCAGAGGGTCTGTGAGAGGACATCTGCCTTATCCAGGCACTTGGTTACACTGCAGCACTGCTGGGTTACCTGTCTGACAAAAACCTGAATCAGGCCTTGGGCTGCAAACCAGCTGAGCCAGATGGCCTGGGTTAAACACATCACAGAATTTGGGCACTAAATTACAGCTCCAGGTTCAAGCCTGAACCACCCTGGCAGTGATGACACCATCACAGCCACAATTACAGTGGAGACATGGTAACTGCTTAAAGCAGCATTGCCCTGTCAGAGCCCTGCAGACACCAGCAGGGCATGACCTGCAATGATAACAGAACTGGGGCCTGGCTCCAGTGTTTCTTGCTTGACACCTAACCCCCAAACACTGACCTTACTGAACGAAAACTATGCAATATTGAAGACTGTGCCACGGGTGGTGCCTTAGCCACCTCTCCTGGGTATGCACTCACACATTTTCAGAAGCATCCTCACCACAGTTACTCGTGCTGGGGTGAAGAACCAATGAGTTCCTGACAAGCAGGGCTAGCTCTGGAGCTTGTGATGTGCCACAACCACGTTGTAACCACAGCTTCTCAGCCAGGTCTGCTCTGCTGAGGCTGCACTGTTAGAAAGTAGAAGAGTCCTAAGAGTTTGGGTCCCCAGCAAGAGTAGAGTGAAGGCAGGGATCCAAAAAGAGAGAGGAAGAGCAGATCAAGGATTGTGTAAGGCAGAGGAACCTGTAGTACTCACTCCTTGCTGTAGTTAAGTGCAGTCACTGCAACCAATATGGTCTTCCTGAGAGTCAAGGCTTTAAATACTGCTGCTTATTCCTTGAGAGGCTGGAAAGAGAATTCAGGAGGCTGGACTTGTCCCATGGAGGAAGACACATGGGACAGCTTGGGCAATGTCACTTCTAAAAACAGAGCCCAAGAAACCAGCAAGGAAAGGAAATGGAGAGGGGGCAGCCTCTGTTATGTAAGATTGGTGCTGGGGATGCATCTTGCTGCATGCCAAGGTGTGGGACTCAGGTACATCCTTCACGGGCAGGAGTGTAACTATCCTGGCAAGTCCTTGGTCAGATGCATGCCTCCACTTGCTATCAATCCCACTTTTGATCAGGATAACTAGAATAATTAAAAAAATTAAAAAAAAATAAATAAAAAAAAAACACTAATGAGTTAGACTATTGTTACAACCTCTCCTTACCATTTTAAGTCACCATGTCCAGTCCCCTTGGTCACAGCAGTAGAGCTCAGCTGTACAAGAGATGCTCAGCTAGAGGCTGACCCAACAAAATCTTAGCACAAGGGAGCAGAAGTTCCTTTGCCTTGTGCTTATCTAGGCCAGAGAAACAACTGAACCAGGGCTCTGAAACATTCTGCTCTGCCTACACTGAATTTGTACTTTCCTTTCTCTTCTGCTATGTTTTTGTCCAAAACACTGTCATTCTTCCAGTTCCAGGGTTAGAACAGAGAGAAAATAAGCTCAGAAACAGCATGGGCCAAGCTGACAAATCCCCAAGTTAACCTACTCAGAGTGGAGAATTGTAAAAACAATTCCACACCCAGAGTGATGTCCCACTTTACCCCATTTACAGCCCTGATCAGTGCCATTTAGCTTGACAGGGCATTTAAAAGACACATTTCAGAACCATAATTGATACATCCATCAGGTCAGGTCACAACAGCAGGTTAATCTGGGGATCTGTCAGCTTTGGGAGCTTTGGAATTGTAACTTGTGGGAAACAAACATTATGTTATGTGAGAATTTGAGAGGCAGGTAAGCAGCTAACCTTCCCCTCGCTGGGAAGAGTGACCTGTTGCGTTGAACTCTGCCTCTGAGCTCCTTCTCACTGTACAACCAGCCTGGTGCTCCCTGTGACCAGGGCAGGGCTCAGGGGACACCGGCAGCTCCAGAGGTACATGAGGCACAAAGGCCAAGGGACTTACCTCACCACATGCATGTGGAATGAATGATCCTGAAAAAATGCACCACCTGGAGCATATAAGCCTACTGTGAAATGGAATTCCTACACAAAAAGAGAAGTTTGTATGGTTCCCAAGTCTGGTCATGGCCAGAGCTCACCTCTTCTTTCATGGACTTACCGAGCTGCAGCAAAGGTTTGACTGTTTCAAAAGAACTGAAATAGGAGGTAACTGTGCTAAAAGCCATTCACACTTGTGTGTGTGTGTGAGATACAGCAAAACTTCAGTGGATTAAGAGACAGAGATGCAATGACAAAGCAACACAGAGAGGACTCCACCCAAAAATGGCCTGACATGCAAAGGTCACTGCATTTCATCGCAGTTTGCCATCCTGCACTGGTGACACCACTCTGGAAGCAGCCTTGGAGCCCTGAAGATGCACAAGCCTGTCCCAAGCAGTTGTTTGTCACCACCCACCTGAGATCAAACCACAGCCATGAGCAGGCTAAACATCGTGGACAGTGACATTTTATGGACTGTGTTGTCTCTCACCTTCTACCACAGTGTACAGCATATCATGCTTGTTATATTACAACTAAGGAGTAATGAAAAACTTACACTTAAGTGACATAAAAAAGGGAGGGAGGACCCAGATATTTCTCCCACCCAACTATAAACGCACACCCATTTACATTGTTTTGTAAATGAATTTAGAAGAAAAATAAAAATATTAAGATATTTCTCTTCAGGACAACCATTGCACATTTGGTTTTGCTTTGGAGGGGAGATACAAATACACACAGCAGGAATGGTTTCCAATTGAAAATACGCAAAACAAATAGAAGTGGGAACAGTTCAGCACCTAGACAGCACTTTCCTTGTGTCCTTGATAAACATTATCTCAGTTTCCCTCAGCATTTACTTCACTACTCAAACCCTAAAAATCTGATATCTAGGAAGAATACCTCACAAAAACTTCTGAAAAAAGCCTATTGAGCAGCAACATTGTGCTGCCTCATTTTCTGTATCTCTCCCATCTGCAAGCCATTTGCATGAAAAAAATCTTTGTTTCCAAAGCTTGGCTTACTAAAGCTCATTTGTTCCCAAACACAACAGAGCCTTGATGCTGTTTACAGCAGGGCAGCTAAAGGCTGGGCTGGTTCAGCAGCAGTGGGAGATGTTACAGGGTGTCCCATCCCTCATCAGCACTCCCTGTCCCCCGGGGGGGCAATGCCAGCCACCCTCCCCTCAGGGAGGAATGTGGGGTTTGCCAACACAGACCCAAACCTTGGCTGTAGGACAGATCCTCTTGACACAAGTGTCCATCACAGCCCTTTATCAGCGTTCTTTTGTAAGTACTAAATCCAGATTTGAGCTATGTATGTGGGTTTTCATGTGCTTGCTAGATTTTTTTTTTTTTTCTAAAAAAGGATGTTTTCCCAAGCTTGTTCATCAACAGGAAAGGTTGGCAACAAAGTCAGAGTTCTTTCCTGCTTCAATTTGCTCAAGATCTCAGTAGTGACATCAAATTGGCCCAGTTTGATCAACTTTTCAGCATAGGAAAAAGGAGCAGTTGCTCTTAATAGGACAAAACTCATCTCCCTTTATCTTCACATGAGCATCTTTAAAACAGACAATTAGAGAGCTGCATATGCAGCTGTTTTCATTTTCTTCTTTGCAAAATGGGTGCTGAAATATCCACATCTCACAGGAGATAATCAGAAAAATATTCAGAGTAAGAATCCCTGGAGTTAATGTAAGGAGGAAAGAAGTGGGCAATGCGAGTGCTCTCTGAGTACCTCTACTGGTTCATTTATACAAGTGGAAAAAAGAACGGAAAAGTTAGTGCTTCTTATTTTTCATGCTAGTCTCCCTTCAAGAACAAAGGAGGCATGTGAGAAATACAAAATATGAAGTGCAGTCATGTTTAAAACGTAAGATGTAAAATTTTTCACAAGGAATAAATCAACTTAATCACTAAGTACTTACATGTCTTCTCCCTACCTACCTTAGAAAGGGTAGTCCCTGTATTTTCTGTATGAATTTACTATATATACAGATGTATAAATCTATACATACACAAAATTGGTATGGCCTTACACTCCATTTAAGGATATTTTGCTACATTGGTCAGAGTGCAAAGCAATTGCTTCCTTCAAATCAGTATTTTTACATCATGAAGACATAAACCTGTAACTTAGACAATTTGCATGACCACGCAGCCACAGGGGAAAATTATTTTTCTGGCTTGTAAAAAAAATTTTAAAACAGAAGTTCTATTTCAGCAGTTTGAAGATGGAATGTAAAGTTTCTGCTGTTAAATGTATATAAAATATATTTATTGACTCATACATTCATGCTGATTCCAATAAAAAAAAAATTAAATTTTCTGAAATTTCTCTCCATGGATTTTTACTGCTGGAGGTTCCACACAGCAGCTGGAAACACAAAGAAAAATGCATTTCTTGTACTATTTTGCAAGCTAGGACATTATTTATACATAGGTTTAAAATTCTTGGGTAGATGGAGTGACCTTGGTGCAAACATCCAAAATGACATTTCAGAATGCAGGAGGACTGCCCCTCACACTGAAATTACAAAGATGGTCACAATGAAGTATTTTTCATTCCACTGTCAAGTGCTTTGTCAAGTTTGAAATATCACCAGTGGAACAGCAGATCTCTCTCGGCTTGGCAAATGGCATTTTGTGACAGAAAATAGAAGGGCAGCATCCTGCCCTTCAAATCTATTCTGAGAACATGCCATTACTCTAAAATCTGTCTTTAAGTAATGATGGAGTTGGAAAGAATTATACTTAGTTTCATGCCCCATAACCAAAAGTTATTAATAGACCACCTTGCCCCATCCTTCCATATAACATGCAAATAAGGATAAAGATCTTACTGTTGAGAAATTAAATTATCCATGAGGCAATTCCTTCCTCCCACAGCACACACAGCCTAAACTTTGCTTAGTGTGTGCTCCTGTTCCCAAGAAAAACCTTGTAATGGAGCAAGAACAGTTAAGAAACACACTTTGTTCAAAAATATGCCCTTCCACAACACAATGTGCAGAATAAGCAGCTGCAGAGACCAACTGCAGATCTTCCTACCTGCACCTAGAATCATTCTTTTCACTATGGCCAGTGAACTCCCAGGTCTCCAGGACCTGGCACCAGAGGGAAGATCCTCAGATTCAAGTCAGAACTCACTGTTACCACACAGGCTGTTTTCTACCTCAGGAGTAAATCCATTCTGCCAAGCTCTGCTTCCAGCAGCAAGCTCACCACTTCCACACTCACCTGTATGTGGATTGTGGACACCCAGAAACATCATAGCTTCAGCCTGAGCAAATGTAAAGAAAAGTAAGAAAAAAAAGGGCCCTGCAGAGCAAGGAACTGATCCCAGTCTGAATCCTTAAATGCAGAACCTACATCTGCATTCCCAAACACACAATCTCAGTTCAGCTTCACAAAACAGCCCCACACAAGTCTGCTGGTACACCCCAGTACTCCAGATGTTCCTCTGTGCTCAAAGGGGTAACTAAATCTTTTTAATTGTGCAATGCCCTTGAAGGAAGAAAAGGCAGCAGAGGCAGAGCATGGCTTCCAGTTCTGGTTTGGGTGCTACAAAACACCCCTGCAAGTGAAATGCCCTTATTTCTACTTGTCTTATACTACTGAGATCAGCCAGGAGAGGCCAGATCACATCAGTCACAGATGAAAAACCTCTCTGTACTCTCAGAAGGACAGATCAAAGTATCACGATCTTGAAGGCTATTCCAAATCTGTCCATGTGCCTGCTATGGGTGCAAAAGTCTGACAGCTCTAGACAGCTTTTCTTCACTTCCCAACTCCCTGCAGAGTACTGGGACACCAAGAGCACTTCAGTACCACCACCTCTTTGTCTTGACTGGAGGCACTAGAAGGGAGACACATACAGAGTCTGATTCATTTCAGACTGTGGCATTTGGCTCCTAGAAAGAGCTGGACTACCTTGGTTATTAGAGGTCAGCCTTCTTGGAGCCCATGTAGCCCACTGCAGCCAGCTGAGGCAAATCAAATTGTGGTTTCTTCATCATCATCTTCAAGAATGCATGCAAAGCACTGGAGTCCTTAGACAAGAGATACTGAGGTTTTAACAGTACAGCAAGGCAGAAACCAGAAGGGCTGGAGGCTACAGAAAGCCTGAACATCAAAACCAATGTGCAACATCTTACAGCAGGTCTCTTCAGAGGCCTTTGTTATTAGCAAGTCACAGAGCCACCAAAATTCAACCACCAAGAGTCACTCTACAACATAACTTGCTTTTGAAAAGTATTTCTTTACAAGACATTCCAACAGAGTTTTATGTAAATATTTTATTTTGCCTGTCATCTTGGGACAAGAACATGACTTTCTGGGTCAACATTGAGTATGATTCATATGAGAACAAGCACACACTTCACCCTTTTAAATTCTTTACTGACACTCTTCTTTCAAATCAGCAATGAGCCAGAACTGTCCAGCTCCCACTACAGAAATGAGGGTTCAAGCTTATGGATGCTTTTGCAGATTTGGTTAAGAGCTATAAAAGCTTCTATTAAAAGCACTTTGATAAGTCTGAAGTGCAACCTGTTACTGCAGTCTTCGGATTTAACGTCAAGAACAGTAGAAACCCAAAGGGGAAAAAACATATCACAAACAACAAGAACAGGGCTCAGTGAAAGATCTCCATTGCATACTTTCAGCTCACAGGCATTCCTGATAGGAAAAACACAGAAAACTTTTGTTTTTTAAAAAAATACCAGTTACCACCACAAGAGGAAGCAGCAGATTTTCCCTAAATGCTGGCTGTGAGAGCACACCACAGCTCACACTCTCCCCAGTTCACTAAGGAATCAAATCTCCAGGTACAGATGGTAAGCAGGCCAATCTGAGACACAGTTGCAAGGAGGGAAGGGACAAAACAGTGTAACAAATGCGAAGAGAAAAATAAAACAAAAACCAACACTCTAGCAACATTTAGTACAACCAGCTTCAACCAGTAAGTCTGGCAAGGAAAAGGCAAAATGTGACTGTTGAGGACAGGCAACACCGAGGGCAGCTCTGCTCCAGAGCTTACAGCAAGCACAGCTCAAGAGATGACACACTGCATGTGCACAGTCATTATAGTCATGAACCAAGACACATGGAAACAGTGACACCTGACACAGATTAGCAAACTTCCTATGCAGCTCTACTGTGATACCAAGAGACCTGGAGGTCTGGTGTAGACACAAATCCACCATTTTTATCCAGCTGTTTAACACCAGGCATTACAGGAATACTGCTTTGTGCAGCACCATCTTACAGGATCTCTTGGATTGAAATTTCCCAGTTTTGTATTTTATTTTCAGTTTCATCTTCTTGCAGAGGCAGTAGAGTGCATTCAACATCTTAACACCAGGACAGACAAGCACCTTCCATATTCTGACAAGAATTCCTTCTTACTCACTTCAGGTCTGAAGCAAGGAATGAAGTACTGTAAAAATAACTATTTACTTACAGCAGTTGAAACTGTAAAGGATGTGACACAGGTATTTCTGCTTTGCAATAGTTACAACAACAGCACCTGCCCAGCTTCAAGTTATTAACTTCTGCATCCAAAAAGTATTTGTTTTCAATAATTTAAATGTAGCTGAAGTGATGCACAGGTGTTTTAAGCTTTAGCTATAACCACCTCTGCCTTGTAAACCTAGTGACTGAAGAGCCTCTTCCCCTTGGAAAAACTCCAACATACTCTTGACTTGATAAAGCAAATCTAGACCTTTTTTATTTTTATTTTTTTAAACAATTTGCCAAAACTGGAATGAGAGATAAATAGAAGGCACAACAATTTTGCTTTTTTTTATACAAATACAAACTAAACATGAAAAAAACTCCCTATTTCAATAAAAAATTTCACAAGTTCAGGAAAAGTGTTTGAAGAGTCAAGTTCTAGACATTTAAAACCTATCCCACAATCCAAAATTTCAAAGTGGTAAAACAGTAGTTCGAATTCCTTGCTGTGATCATGTATCAAAAGGAAAAGAGATTCTACGGATACCCATTATTCCACTTTTACAGCGCCACAACGAGAAAGGTGAAAGTCATTTTTTCAAGTGGCAATGTCTCCAGACTGGAGGATGTTCGTATGACCCTCAAAGAAACACCAAGAGTTTTGCTTTTCTGCCCTTGGAATACTTGCCAAGAACTATGTTTTCCTACAGGCTCTTGAACGCATGCACGTGAAATATTATTCCGCTGACTGCACCCAAATTCAGTAGAAAGAGGGGAGGGAAAAAAAAAAAACCAAAAGAAAAAAGAAAGACATTCCTTTAGGAAAAACCACTGGTACCAAAAAACCAAAAATCAGTCCGTAAGTTTGAGGTGAACAAGAAAATTCAGTTCTTTTCAAAATCCACTTTTCCTAAAACGTTGTTCCACAAAGCTGGAATCTGGGACAAGGACTAGAAAAAATAAATCACAGAACCATAACACAAACAAAAAGGGGCCAAAATAGTATCAAACGTAGCAGTCTATAACAGGCTAGGGCCACATTCCAAGATACCCAAGGCTGAAATTCACAAATCTGCAGGAAAAAGGGTTTGCGCCACCACGTCAACATCGGCGATGAATTCACTGGCGTTGCCCGATCCCCCTTCCAGCTCCAAATCCTGGCTTCTGGGACATCCCTCCACGTGGAGGCCCTCGAATCCCACCTCCCAGCCCCCCACGAGTGCCTCCAGGTCCACGGGGTCTGTTATCTCTGCGGTCACCCTCCCTGGCAGCTCGTGTTTTCTTCTCCTCCACGTTCAGGCGCACCTCTCCCCTGAACATGATGGGCTGCAACAGAAGCAGAGAAGGTACTGTCATTAATGGGTCACCAGGAGCTCTTCAAGGTCAAGCAGATGCCTGCAACTTTGTGTCATATCCTCCTCTCCATAAAAGACTGAAGGGTCTTAGGATTACTTACTGAACAATGGAAATAGCCAAATCATGCATCCAGTCTTGGGCTTTACTGGAGAAAAAGATGTAAAGGAGTGACCCTTGAAAAGCCATCTCAGGCTTAACACTGAACATTCTGATATGTCTTAGAAAAGAGCTGGTTCGTAAGCAAGCTCACTGCATGGCTGTGAGGGTGCATTCAGAGTCCCTGCCTATCACAGCAGGTAGGCACAGGCACACGTTCTGCATTAGCAATCACTGCTGACAGGCTGAGCAGGTACCTCCTGCCTTTGTTAGCAAAATTCTTTTCAGCGTGCACACCAATACAGCTTCTCCTTTCAGCCTCTGACAAACAAGATTCTACTTGTCCATAGAATCAGACTCTCTCTACCTTGTCTTCCTGAAAGCTATTTATACACTTCCTGTGTTCAGCAACCTCCCACTAGAAGAAGGCTCTGTAATGAGCTGCTACAAACTACTTCAGTGACATAAGACTGCACAAATCTTGGTAATAGGAGGGAAAAACATCACACCACCTTTAATATGCTCAAAAAAACCTAAAGGGATCAAATACAATCTCTTCCGCTTAAACTGAAAAACACTGTCTGTTGTCAACAGACCAAAAACCACTGACTAGAAAATTATTTAATTACCCTGTTGCTAAGGATCTTCTGAACTGGCTCAGGATCATCAAACACCACAAACCCAAAATTAGGGAGCTTTCCACCACTGTTGATGCGGAGTTCAACAACATTGCCATAGCCTGCAAGAGAAAAGCCAAGTTCTTGGGTCATACATTAGAATGCTCTGTTGTCCATGCCCATGGCTGCAACCCCCAACCCCCAGAAGACAGCAAAGCAATCAACTTACTTTGGAAAAAGTCTTTAAGTTCAGATTTATCCACATCATGGGGAAGGTTCCCAACAAACAGCTGATGACTGTCTGGGTATCTCACAATCCGCCTGGTTTCCACATCACCTTGCTCACCCTCGCGAACTTGAACAGAAAAGCAAAACTGATTTTAGAAAAGTCAGTCCCCACAACAAACAGAAAAACAAGGCATGGTCAGAATTATCACCATTAGCAAGAATCAATTCACACTGTCTATCCACTCTTATATTAAAAAAGGAACGCATTCTATACTAGCAAGTGTGTAATGACTTGCTTTTTATCACCTGGCTGAGCCAAGCTTGAATTTTCACTTGAGGGAAAAAAAAAAAANTTGAGAAAAAAAAAAAAAAAAAAAAAAAAAAAATCGCTTGCTTATTGACAAAAGACTTTAAAAGCCTTAATGATCACATTGTTTCCCCAAAACCTTTAAGCAACAGAAAACAGCTTCTTTGCAGTTTCTCTTACTTGGCCTAGGACCCCGCTGTGGTGGGATGCTCGTTCGCTGCTCCCTCACTCGCTGATCCCTCTGAGGTCTCTGAGGGGGGGTCTGAGATTCAGGCTTTGCCTCAGGGCGGGGCTGTATCAATTCAAAAAGAGTGAACAGTTGGGAGTCAGACAGACATACCAGCAGGTTCAGCTTTTAAGAGCTCACTGTCAAGTTGGCAATAAAAAAAAAACAAAAACACAAAAACAGGAAAAGGTAATAGTTTTTTTCCACCTGTGACTAAAATACATGTTAGCTCATGTTGGCTTATATGCTAAGAGCAAGCAGCATTCACATGAACATTCCCTGTTTTCCTCAAAGAGAAAGAATTCTTTCTCAACCCAAGAACCCAGGAGTAACATCTTCATGAAGTTGATCAGGAATCACAGAATGCTGAAGTCTTTGGGGCCTGGGAAGTCAAACCAGAAGCAAGTAGATTTCACTCTTTTTCCCCTGTCAGCCAGTTTAGTGCTTAAACTTCTCCAGGTGCTGGATTCCTACCTGCGAGACCGGTACTTTCACAACATGAGGTGGTATTCCTGACACTGGGACAGCCCCACTGGGAGGAAGGTTCTTGCTGGTTACTGATGCCCAGGAAAATGTCTTAAAAAAAAAGAAAAAGAGAACGATAATAACATAACTATATCTCCTCCTGAAATATATTACTGATAGGACAGCTAACAGACACAGGGTAACAGGAACAAATTTTAACTTATACTTGAAAATCAGGAGCCAGCCAATAGCAGTTTACCCACCATTTCCTTCAAATTACTTAAATTGAAAAGACTCAGTATAATGACAATGGAATCACACTTCTACTCTATTTCTGAATTCCAGAGTTGAAACAGGACACAGCAGTGGCCCAACACCAAGCACCACATCAAGGTTAACCAAAGTATTGGATTCCTGAATCCCAATCTGTCCGCTTTTACCTTCCTTAACGTTGAGAAGTGACAAAAATCCCCAGGTAAAAATAAAGCTATGTAAATAGACAGGAGAGCAATACTGATGAAACAGTATCAGAGGAAAGGGAGATCCACTGTCATTACCCTGGAGTCCTCTTGCACTGCAGGAGCTGGATCAGCAGGAGCTGGAGAAGGACTCTTTTCCACAGTCTCTTCTGGAGCAGATTCCTCTAATACTGGCTCAGACTTCTCTTCCTGCACCTCTGGTTCAGGTTCCTGTTCAGGTTCTGCCTCTGGCTCAGGCTCTGCCTCTGCAGCTGTCTCTTCCAGGTGTTCCTCAATGTCATTGCTATTATACAGCAGCACAAAAAGCAGGAAAAAGAAGTGGTATTTTATTTATTTTATTACTGGTGATAAGCAGTGCTAAGAACAAGGCCAAATAAGGCCACATTGCACAGGGATCCAAATTTTGCATTGGTACACTATAAAGCAGCAAAAAATAAAAATAAGAAATTCCAGAGTCTCCACGTTCAGCCCAACAGCATTTTGATTTCAGCTGATCAATAAACAGAAAATGTTTTGACTGTCAGAAGAAAACTATTAATAGCAATAAATTCATGTGACATGTTCTACATGCAGTCTGTTTCACACAACACCTGACTTCATCTATAAATATATTATTACCTGACAGTCTGCTCATAATAAGCACCACTGTCATCAGGAACAGCCTCAGGTGTCTGCTGTCTTTCCTCAGGTTCCTCTCCTTCCTCCTCTGATTCTAAATAAGGTCAGAAAAGAAAAAAATATAAAACACATCTTTAGTATAAGGCTCAAACACAAGGCACTTACCACAAAATACAGGTGAAGTTTCTACCACAGAGCACAGAGGAAGCACTTTCAGATGTGACACGAAACAGACTTTTTTTATATTTCCACTATCACTTCTGTTACTCCGTTTTGACCAAGGTTAAAAAACATGTTCCAAATACTTCAGAGAACCAGATTTATAACCTACAATCTGATTGCAACTGCCAAAATAAGTCTTACAGTTCTTGTAATAGAAACAGATTATGCCAGAAAAAAAATCACCTGCACGTCACATTTCCTTGCTGGACTGTAAAGAACTACAGGCAAGGAAAAAACCTACAAGCACATGAAATTTAACACTGATCTGTCTTCTCCAGCAAGAAGATTTCCTTGGATCTAGGAAGAGAATTTGATATAGATCCAGAACCAAACACCAACAGAACCACCCAAAAATTTCTGCTACTTACCCTCTGGAGGCTCAGTATCAGAGTCCCCAAAAACCTCATCCTGGTAGCGGAAGATATCATTGTGGACATAGAACTTGTTTGCAACAGAGCCCTAAAAGCAAATCAAAGGGAAGAACTGAATCAATTACAACAATCCAGTAATGTAAAAATTCAAATAATGTGAAAACAAGAAAGGTTTGAGCAATTTATCCTTCCCACAAGATTAATACAAATTTGCCTCTTTTTAAGAAAACGATATTATTTGGGGCAGGAAAACAAGAAAGAAAAAAAAGACATCACTCCTAGCAAGTCAAGTATGGGTGGAACAAAGGAAAAAAATTTGTTGAAGTGCTTTTAATTCCAATAGCTCACAACACTGAAGAAGTGTGAGTAACAAATCCCTGGTGTCTAAATATCAATTATCTCCAAGTCATTGGAAAATAGAGTGATCTTGCAACACTCCTTTTTCACTATCATTTTCAATTCTATGAACTGCTTTGTTAAAAAATGTCTATTTAAAAATGCCACTTCAAATGCTAAGTCAGCACTTTATGAACAAGAAAATCTGGAATGCATATTTCCAAGTTACAGGAAGCATTCCCCTCTTTCTACTACTCTTTTTTCACTAAAACGACCAGGCTAGGATAGCAAATAAAGGAGAACATAATTTTAATATGCTTAAGAAAAAAACGTGTTGCAGTAACCTAGGAGTCCAAAGCCAGGATATTTATAACCAATTTCAATATCCAAGGTTAATGTACAATCACACAGAAGCAGTATAATTCCCAAAGGAATTTTCAGAATATAACTGCTGAATTTTGTGGCAAGTTACCCTTCCAGCCTAGCCCTTCAGACTGCAAGCCTGAGGCAGAGAGAGCCCCCTGGGAGCCCAGCACACCCACCTCAGGAGCGAGCACGAAGGTCTGCATGAACCTGCGCACAGGCTGCATGTTATTGGAGAGCTCCCCCATCACCTGCACCACCACACCATCGTTGAGGGTGGCGTGGGCGTCCACGTGACGGATCTTTGTGTGGCAGTCCTTGAAGTTTAGTGACAGCACCTTCTTGTGAATATCCTAGGAAAGAATGGTACATGTGGGTTATGCTGCAGAAGTCGTTTCTGCCAAGTTAACAGATTTCAGAGAGAGCAAAACCATAAAAACTGGTTCAAGATACATTCCCTAACTCTGGGGAGAAAGTTGGCAGGATGCTTGTTAAGTTGGCTTTGCAAGCAATTTTACATGATGAGCTTTCTATAAAGGAAGCACATTTTGCCTAACTATTGCTGTCTGCAGTCAAGAGGGGCTTTTCCCTCCCCAATTTTTTTTCTTTTGCAGAAAGCACTTGAACAGGGTGGGGGGTGAATCACAGCTGGATACATTTTTTTTCTCAACCATAAAGGTGACAAAATAGAAGGAAAGAACAGCTTTCTTTTTCAAAGTTCTTACAGATTGCCCATAGACTGCATCAGCTGGTTTTCCATTGGAATCCAAGCCACCGTGAACATAGGAAGAGTTCTTTCCATAAAACCTGTTGGAAAGAAGTATTTTAATGCCAAGCTTTGCTGTGTAAGAACATTGAGCCTCTACATTAGATTGCAGTATGAATAATACACTTTCAAGTTTCCTGTCTGAATCACTAGAATAAAGTCACAAAATCTCATAATCCTGTTACCAATCTGGGATGGGGGGAAAAAGTTCTCATGTAAGCTGTAGCATTCAGGTCAGAGACCCAGGCACCAACAGCCAAAACTAAAGTCTCATGAGAGCTCATGATTCAATTCCATTATCCCCATTCTGCACAAGGTCCCCAAAGCAACACCCTGAACATCTGGAATGCTGAAGGCTCCTCCTCAAGTTTTGATTTCAGCTTGAGCAAGGAGCAACAAGACTGCTTTGCTCTTCTACAGTAAAGGAAAAAAAAAACCAAAACCAACTACTGGAGGTAAATCTTCCTTTCTGTAACTGAGAGGTTACCAGTTGAAATGCCCTAAGCACCGTGGTACTGCACTCTGGCAGCACATAAAAGACTGGAATGGATTCCATAGCATAGAGTCAACTGTCCTCTGACCCAAAGGGATGAGGTCAGCTGCCCACCTAAACGGAGAAACACTCTGAGTAAGTGTTCTTGAGACTGGAAGTGGGAAGGTTTCAGAAACTTTATCTGGATACTCAAAACACAGCAAAACAAAGTGCATCTTCATAAACAAGACTAGTGTCAGGAAGGATACCTGTCAAACCAAACAGGACCCACTTGTTAGGATAATGGATTATAGTTTGCTGCATATCTGTAATTTCCTGACTTTCCTTTAAGAAAGAGCTGGTGTGACTCCCAAGAGAGACCAGCACACAAGCACACAACTTATTCAATGTTTCCTCCTAGTCAGGGGGCATTTCATCACGGCAAAAACTACAGAAAAATTTGAATAAGTAGTATTTCTCCAACTTCAATTTATATTGATTACAAGCAGAAGTGGCAAGCAGCATTTCAGTTAGAACCAGAACTCAGATATTTAAAGAATTCCTGTAATCTTTATAATCCATCTTTTAACCCAGCAGATCAAAACCAAAAGTAAACCATGCTCAGCATCTTGAATAAGTCAGTTTTATAAGTGACCAAATTCAGCAAGCTAAGACACAGTAATAAGATAATTTACCAATTTTAGTACAAAAGCTAAGAAATTCACACAGAAAACCAGGTGAAAGTGAAGCAGCTTTACCTGTGCAAATAGTCAGGTGCTTGGTTCAGCAGGGTATAGTACTGCCTCACGAATTCCCGCCCGACCAGCAGGGGACTTGGCTTCTCCATCACCATTTCTTTGGTCAACTGAAAACTATGGTAAAAAACAAAAGCTCCATCAAGCACGAGCATTTCAAACGGCTGTTCACATCCTGATTGCATAAGCCACCTAATCACAGTGGAAAGCACGCACCAGCACTGTTTTACCCCTGTAAGCAGTTTAAGCAATGTGTTTTCAGAGTCAGAGTTTTGGTGCCAGGGAGAGGATTCCTGGGTACCAAACCAGAGGTGGGAGAGGCTGCAAGGCCGAGGGAGGTCACCTCATAACCTGCCAGTAGTTAATCACCCCACGTATCCTCAATAAAAAGCAGGTGGCCAGCAAGAAAAGTTCTTCAAGAGGATTTGCTAAGTGGCTAAGACATTTACAGTCGATCCAAATTCTACTTACCTCACTTGACTTCACAATCAGAATTAAAAGTCAGATGTTCTCAGGCAAAGCCTGTGCTACTGTATTAGGGGCATTTTTAGAAGGTCAGAGTAAGTCCAATCTATTTTTATCAGCAGCACAGCACTACTTGCTGTGAGTGTCAAGCACTCTGGAGGAATATTGCATTATATTAAAATTATTATGCTAGAAACAAAACACACACTGCTCTTCCCCTGCTTCCACCAATCTCAGCAAGTCACTTCTCACTTAAATTCAGACCACCAGTCAAGTGAACAGCATCAGCCATGCCCAGGGACAAATCCATCTGGGTACCTTCTACCTACCTTCCATGGATCTGTTAGTTACAAAAATAAAGTCCTTGCAGGTAGGTTATACAATACACATATCTTCAGGACAGGCCAGCCCAAATCAAAGCACATTCCCTTGTTATTAAATACTCAAACACTGTTCAAACTCATTCAAAACAGTTTTAAACTCACAGGGATAAATACCAATAGCAGGGCATGTTCTTGGTATCAAACAGAGAACCAACAGTAGATTTTCTGCTGCACACTTAGTTGTACCAATCAGTAGAGAATAGAGGCTTAGCAAACAGTTTTGCTGAAAGAACTTAAAGTTCTTTTTTCTGACCCTCAATCTCCTTCCCTACACAGCCCTTTTCCCAAACACATGGTATTCAAATTCCATATGCACATTCTTCAGGTGTGATGCTCAAGTCAAAACTAACAGTATTCAGCTGAGCCCTCTAAAAAGCAATTCAGGAATCATCAATTACTTACCTGCTTTTATTTAATAGTGATAATTATAAATAGTGACAAGAAATGGTGGCATCAACAAGTGAGGGGAAAACACAGACTGGATCATAGCCAGAACACAGAATGGGGGAAAAAAAAGGAAGCCAAATTAAGTAGTCTTTTAGCAGAGACTAATCCAGATGGAGCCTGCAAACACTCATGCCAAGCCAGGCATGTCTTAGGACAAGCTTTCTCTTGTCACTATATCCAAAAGCATCCCATATCCTGGGAAAACTGAGTTGCCCACAACTTATCCTTCAAGCATAGCAAAGGGAAAGAAAAACACTGGCTTTCTCACCTGCTTGTACTAAGCCCTGTCCCAGTTCATTCAAGGATCTTAAACATTTGATATTCACTGTATTTAATGAATTTCAGAGAACTTGTCCTTTAGACACCAAGAACTGACAGCAGATCTTCAGAAGACAGAGGTGACCAGGCTGGTGTTACTGCAGTGACAATTTCAAACACACAACATACACAATGCTGCAAAGAAAGTCACAACCACACTGCTGGATGGACCACAAATGCAAATTAGAAGCTTTAAGCCTCAAAGAGATGAATGTACTTAAAAAGATGCCATGGAAGTTGGTACTTTGGGTGAAGCCACATCCAAATGAACCTGGCAAATTTCATGTATCTCTATCAATGGTCCAACACCCAACACATGATAATCAAGGGACAAGGCAATGTTTAGTCACACTGTCAGGACAGCCAGGTAATAGATCCGAGGATGTGATCAGACCCAAACTCGCAGCAGTCCCAGAATGCACTGCATCCAGCTTTGTTGGAGGAATGCAGCTAAGAGTCAAGCCAGAAGATGTAACAGCAGAGCTGTAATTTTGTATACATTGATGTGTTTTGCTCTGCTTTTAACATAATCACACTTTATCTCTTTTTAAGTCTAAAATAAATGAGAGATCTTCCCATTCTATTTTAAAACACCCTTTTCCTAGGTTTAAACACAGGGAAAAAGATCTGGTGGGCTCCAGAGGATATGCCCATGAATTCCCTCTTTCAGCAGGACATGTGTCTACCACAACCACACAAAGAAACGTTACCTACATGCTAATGTGCAGAAAAGATAAGACTAAATATGACCTAGAACTTAAAGAGGCTTTTCCAAACATTCAGAAGCTTTCAGCTGTTTGAGGATACTTTCAAGAGCTAACCATGCAGAAAGGAAGAAATAGTCCACAGCTGGGTCTGGCCTGGAGGAAATGCTCAGATTCTGCAAATCACTTTCATTTCAGGAAGGTTCCACCATCTGTGGTTTTGCAGAAGCCTTTGAACTCTAAGTGTAATGTATTAGAGATACAGATGTCCAACACCCAGCACAATCTGAGGTGACAAAAACCTCCAGGAGATGAACTCTCACCTTCTACTGCATGTTAAATGAGATCTCCATAAAATATTACTAGGCAATAAGAAAACACAGCAAAGGTAAAGTACAGCTGAGTGGTGGCTACCACTGCTGACTTCCTCATCCCACTTTGTTTCCTCTTGAGTACTTGAGAAGCTCTAGGAGCAGGCCAACCCTAAAGCAGTGGGAGATGGCAGACAGACACGACCTGCACTTTTAGCTCCAGTCAGCTTAACTGACAATGCAGGATTTATTTGCTCCACAACAGTTAAAAAATTTGCTTCTGTGCTATCAGTTTACAGCCAGGAAGCCAGTCCTACCATATACCATGATCACCATTTGAAGAATGACAGGAGGTACATTTAATTTCTTTGTGAAAATACAGTTTCCCTGGAATTCAAGCTTATTCCTATAGCTGTAAATAGGCAGGTTTTCTATTCAGTTCTGATAAATGATGAATTGGGCTCTTCTGAGAATTATGTTCAAGTGCTTCCTAGAACACCAATGTAAAAAGACTGACATTCTCACATTATGGCAAAATCTTCCTGTAGCACTCAAATCTTAACAGCTGATTCACCAACAGCTCTTGCAGATTTCTGCTCTTCAGTGAAAGCCCTCACCTGCAATAACTCACAGGCAGATCATCTTCCATGCTGGTCTCAAGAAATACTGGAAGTGAAGTGGCTTGATTAGGTCTGTCATACTTACATGCTTAAAAATATACATAAAACCACTTCCCTCCTGCTAAGGGTAAAAAAAATCTATCAGAACTAACTCCTAACATGAAAAGAGGAATTGCTGAGTGCCCAGTTGTTCTCAAGCACATCTGAAAAGAAAAGGGAAAAACCTCTACATGACCTAATCAGAGGACAACAATCTGGTTTTACTGCTGCTGCACCTGCTGCATCACTGCCAGTTGCCATCTGCTCTTGTTCTCCAGCCAGCACAACCTGAATGGTGGAAGCCAAGCACCTCCTCAGAGTATTTACTCCCTACCTCTCATCAGCAATTTACTACTCCACTATTCCCTGATCCAAGAAAAACTGCTAATACTTTATACTACATTTTTATTGCACAGCACATAATAGCACCAAATGTTTGAACTGTCACTACACTACTCCTGATAAAAGCTTATCCACACATTTTCCTGTCAATTGACATAATGATGAAAGGGTGAAAATTGACAGGAAAAGCTGAAAATCTGATTATTTAAGATTCATTCATAATCATGCATTCGTATTATCCCATATGTAAAACAAATTGGATAAGTCAAATTATAACAAGTACACCATAACAATTCTGCAGCATAACTGAGCCCCTTCCTTAAGCCAAGGGCTTAGAGGAAGACAAATACCTCCTTTACAGTGGTTATCACCTGGCTGGTGGAAAATTCCACCATCTGTTACAATGTTCCCACTTGGCAGAAAATCAATGTCAGGCACTGAATTTCTAAAATACTGTTATGTAAATTAGAGCCATTTATGTAAATTCCACATTAGCAAATTCAGATTTAGGTCCACAAAACCTATTAGTATATTAGTGTTCAGAAAAATGGACTCAACACTCACAGCTACCATTGGTTATTGTTTTTTTACCAAACTGCAACATGGTGAAAGTAAACTAATCATTGCTCAACTCAACTTGTTTGGCTTTTTTGTTGATTTGGGTTTTTTTTTTAATTTTTGAATCAGACAAGTTTAGCCTGAATATTGCTTCTACTGGACCTCCTACACAACAGAAGTGTCTTATGCACATCACAGGATGTCTGGACTCTCAGGACAAACAGTTCCAAGACTCATGCAAAAGCCCCTTGGCCTGATTAACAGCCAAAGGATCAAAATCCAAATTTCACTTCCTAAGGAGTGCGGCAATTTTAAACATCTTCTGTCAAGAAAAAAAGTTAGAACTAACAAGAAGACAAATTAAAATTGAATCATAATCTTAACAGGCTCTGATGTGTTTTTAACATTAGCCTTGTTTCTTGGTTCTCTGCCATCTTTAATTACCTTTTTTTGACTTGCATTTCAATACAAGGAACCTTCTTAAGAATCCCAAAGTTCCTACAATGCATTCTAGTCCTGACTGGAATATTACACAGCAGTTCACCCTTTCTCCTTTGGCTACTTGAGTGCTATAAGGTGACCATCTGAACTCCAGTCCTTCCATCTCTACAAACTGGTGGAGTTTACAGGGTGCCAAAACAGCCATTCAGAATGTCAAACTTTTCACACAACTACACTCCCTCATTTTGGTGTTAGTGAATCCCTTAACTTAAAAAGGCTTTTTGGAAACCAAAGAAACAGCAGGAGAAACTCACATGGAAAAGAAGTGTCTGTATCCAAGAACAACACACGACAAATGTGGCAAACAGCAATTTTGCTGGAAATTAAAGGTCTGGTCAATAGCTAATAGGATTGCATAATTAAGTGTCATTTGGGATTTCTCCAAGTTGCTTAGCAACAGGTGAGCATGCTCAAAGCCACAAACCATTTATCTAGATGGAATAACCAGCTCTAGAAGCAGTTACTGCTGCTGTTACAGACAACAAAAAGAAAGTAATTAAGAAAATGCTCAGTAGGCCTCTAAGAAGCATGATATAGACTGAAAGTTTAACAACAAAAAAACAAATACAGTTAATTCCAATTCTCCACACATTTTACATGACTAGCATCTACTCTACTGCTGACTAAGCAATAAAAAAAAAAAACAAAAAAACCAGGAGGCTGGTACCTATGTGAACCATGACACAAAACATTAAAGTGAACAATGGAACACAAGCTAAACTTGCACCCCATGGCAAATTCCAGGGCCCATCCCAGCTGGGGATTAATATCATCACACCAGCTTGCTCTCAAATAGGAAGAGTGTCGTTAAGTAAATGTGTATTTAAAACACAAAGACTGCAGATACACTGAGATGCCCTTATTTTAATACAGCCCTAGCTATCCAAGAGGAACAAAGAAACTCAAAACAATCCAGTTGTTGACCTGAGCCTAAATTATAGAGAGCTGAAAACGCACCTCAAATAAGCAGGCAAATGAAGTCCCAAAACACTAATCTACTTTAAAAAATAGGTCTCATTACTTGCCTCCCACTGGATGCAGAGGCAGACAATGTCACTGCAGCACAGCCTTGTGCATTTCAGACACAGCTGCCTACCTGTAACCAGTTCATCTTTTCTGCCTTTTGACAGATTCAGAGGCAAAGTATTCAGCACGGAAGAAGTTACCTAAGTCAGCACTATCCCACAGGAGGCAAGATGCTTGGTAGCCACAGTCAATGGAAGCTCAATGATGGCATAAATTATGCAATAAATAAATATTTGAGGATCAAACTGGGACAAGTTTTGAAGTTACCAGCACTCAATTCTTACTAGCATCTCCAGGAAACATTGAGATAGTCTGTAAGATGAGTGTATTCACCAGGAGCTTCCAAAAGCAGGCACTTGAGAGCAGTGTGAATGAAGTGTCAGACAGATCATGCAGACAGAGCAGCCTTTAATAATCTTCCAAACCAACACTTAATAAAACGTGGATCTAGACTGTCAAACTTAGCACAGCTATTTCTCCTTTCTCTTGTGACTCATCTCCACTGTATGACCCACACAACCTACAAAGAGAGGCAGGGCCTACATTCGTAAGATACTTGAGGTGTTACAGAGAACTAGATCCTAAAAAAATAATCATACAGCAACCAGAATCACTAGGCAAACAGCTTTCTCTGTGCCTAATTATCCAGATGCAGCAGAAAGGCAGAGCAATACCTGAGCCCCTTCTGAAGCTTTGAGAGACACTGACAAGGGACACTCTAGAAAGCCACATATTACACCAACATATGGATAAGAAAAATTAAGTTACAAGATTAACTATTTTCTATCAAATCATCCAAGCAATCGAACAAAATTTAGGCACAATAAAAAAAAACCAACGTTTTCATCACAAGATTAAAAAATAATTCAGAATTACATTCAGCACTGCCTATGCCAGTACCAAAAAATCCCTCTGCTTGCCAGTAGCAGATGGGAAGCCTTACTCAGCAGCAATGCACAGCCCTTCAAACACTGGGAGAATACAAATAAACAAACCAGCAATTGCTGAAGAGCTGTCAGTTTAGAAGGCTGCCTGTGTTTTTGCTAACAAACCAAAGTGTGATCCACAAGTTGATGGATATGATGGAGTCTGCCATTTTTTATACAAAATTCAGCACTTCTTGTATCCAGCTCTACCAAGTAAGAAAGAGACAAACCAAAGACTTCTAATGCTTTCAGTCAGAATCTAAAAGAAGAGAGATCATTTTGGAGAAATGTTATTTCCAGGGCATTAAGCTCAAAAGCAGATTAAAAACACAAAGATCACCTGAAGTGTAAGTTAGTGTACTTGAGATCAGCATCCATACCCCTACAGTGATGGATGAACATTCATCTGGGTAAGGAAAATTATACCACACACTACTCCTGTGGCTAAGAGCATAAAGTGCCAGAGACAAACAGCAAATTAGGTCCTGTTTACAAGAGAAGAAAAAAAAAATCTAACCCAGAAGAATCTTGAAAACTTGCTATTAAAACTAAGTGATATAGTAAGAAATTCTCAACAAGGTGCTTGGGGTTTTTATTCATCCCTCAAAACACTTTGCCTTCCCTAGGTGCTGAGCTTAATATGGTGAGGGGTTGAGGTTTTTTTCCTTCCTTTCTAAAGCTGTTTCACCTGGATTCCAAGTTTTTACTTGATATCACTCAATCATTACTTTTATTCAGCAGTTATCTGCTGTAACATTAAGCTAAGGTGATCTGTCCTGAGCCTACCAAGCAACATTTCATACCCTCACAAAAAGAGAGCTCTGTTGCATTTAGCACTACAGAAAAATACATGATCCTTGTGATTTGACAGAAGTCCAAAAGGAACTCCTCTTCAAAATCTGACTTTTCTGAAAATTCAAAGACTTGAGAATCCCCAGAAATATTTCTACATTTTTAATAATCCTAAAATCAGATTATCTTAAAAGGGCTCTCCAACAAGGGGGAAGGACTTGCCCTTCTAACTGAACATATTTCAACCTCATTTACCCCTCAACTAGAAACAATGTTTTTCTGCAAAATTACATTTTAAACATGCAAATTTCATCCTAAAAGACAATAGGATTGTGCTGAATGGTTTGTTTACTCTTTCTTTAATAAAAAAATAAGTCAGCTTTTTGCCTATACTGCCCTTCAGACTACTTAATGATAAAGCAGTTATTTAGACCCTGTGATTTTGCTATTAGAACAGGTTTTGTTTTGACATCCAAGAGCTGCTCCAACATCTCGATGAAGTTGGCAGCAGGTCCAGTCATCTTCTCTTAGGTCTGCAAATTTTCCATTTGGCTCCAGTGCAGCTTCTTAAAGTAAAAAAGCAAAAGTTACTCACCAGCAACCAGAAGAGGTAGATCAGAACCCTGAGCTACACCAACACTACAGTGAAATTCAAGCTTCATGCCACTCAGATTAGAATCACCAAGATTAAAATTCAAAATATTTTCTGCATGCCAAGCAACAGACAACTGCAAAGAGAATCAACTCTTTCACCTCTACCCGCTTAGGTCACAGAAGACACTTAAACTTGATGTATCAGCTGTATCCTGGCACTCAGGACCGACCCATCACAGCACTGTTACATTAAAAACAAAACAAAGCCAGCCCAGCAGCAGCCAGGAAACAGCACAGGGCAGAGCAGATGAAAATGGAAGATGGGCACCAGCATTTTCCAGTGCAGTGCTGCACATTTGCCTCAGCAAGGAATCAGGTTCACCACAGATCACTCCTACATAACTGACAGCACCCAGGCTCCTGCTCTGAAAGCAGCACTGCACCAGCCATGTCTTCCTGGAAGAGGTCCAGACTTAATATAGCAAAACTGGGACCTCAATCCAGTACAACACTCACTGCCTGCAAAGTTCAAGGAGTCTTCTACAGTACCTGAGGATCAGACTTCAGTTTTTCTTTTTAATTACTCAATGAAGTTGCTTAAGGTTATGAAGTCTACTAGCAGGTACCCCAGGAAGACAAATAATTACTTCAACTCTGCAGATTTTATATAGGCACCCATTAAAAAAAATACCACCCAGTCTTCTAGAGCAAATAATCACTTTTGGTTTTGGTTTGTTCCAAGCAGAGCAGACTGCAGCCAGCACAGCAACTAGCACCACCCTGCTGAAGTCCTGCTCTGCTTGGATTTCCTCTTTGATTCGTCAGTCATCACCTTAGTCAGATAAAAAGGCCTAGATGATAATATTAAAAACTAGAATGTTCTCTAATTCAAAACACGCCATTTATGCCAGTCTTGTGAGTGCTCTCTCATCAGATCCTACTGTTTTCAGCAGAAATATCAGGATGTATTTAAAGCAATATCACCTTTACTTTATTTCCCTTCAGTAAAAAGTGTTGCTCTGAATGTTTGCCTTACAATTTGCAAGCTGAAAAATAAAGCTGTGAAACAAAGCATTTGCTGTTTCATTGAGTGCATAAAGATTCTGTTTAAAATTCAGATGTTCAAACTCCATCAGTTGTGTTGAACTCTACTGATGCTGTTGTGCCAGCAGCAAAGTGAGCAGCAGAGCAGTGGCCTTGCCATCATAGCACAAACAATTCCTCTTGTGTGCTTTTGTTGTTTCTCAGACTGCAAATGCAAAGATTCCCAACAGAAGATCCTGATGTGCTTGGCACATATAGACGAAGTCTTGTCCACCAGGTTTTCTACTTTAATTTTAATCATACTTCCCTGCTTTCAACTTAAGGAGTCCACACTTAAAAGAATACAACCTCCAAAAATCGGGCAAATTCACACCAGTCAGGAACTGGGACCACTCTTTACCCTCTGATGTATACAAGATTAAGATTTTAAAAAATACTTGTATTTATAAAATTATGATATACATTTATAAAGGTTTCAGCGTTGATTTTTTTTCCTAACAATTTTTGTATAATTACACTTTATAGCAAGTTTCAGTAGTGCCTTTCAGGCAAACCAGTCCCTGCAACATGTGATGCTGTCAAAGAGGTCGTGAGATCTCCATCATAAAGATAAGGATGTAAGACTTTAAGCACGTGAATAATTCCAGCCAACCTTCAAATTAGCTACATATGCCATCCACTAAGCTTTTTTTTTAAAAAAGGAAAAATCTAGACTCACAACTTTACATGATTATATATGGTGCCTGAAACAACCAGGAAAGGTGAGTTCAGTTCACAGGATGAGATGATGCTACCATCAGCATCACAGAAGTATCACAGAGTTATCTAGCAAAATGGTTTGGCTTATTCTTCAAAGACAGAATATAGGAAAATAAAAAAAAGTGAAAATTTGGTCGGAGGGAAGAGTATCAGGAAAGGTATGAAATGCAGTTTTTGTCTGTCAACTTCTGCACTTCCCTTTATGACATCAATCTAACAAGCCTTGTTAGCTAAAAAAAAAAAAATCCAACACACCCCTCCCCACGTTTGATTTATGGCATCTGGAAGCATCAGCTTCCAAAGCTTGATAGCAGTGTCCAGATTTCCTAAAGCTGTCACTCCTGGCTGTGAGAGCAGGGGCTTGCCAAAAATAGCACACACTGGAAACATGGCGGCTTGCTGCAAATGCTGCTTTCCCCCGATGGTGGAACAAAAAAATCCTTTTTTTGGTAAAGAGTAATTATTATATGCATGCAAGCCTTAACATAGAAAGTCACCAGGTAAGCCCGCTGGGAATTAGGAACATGTTAGAACATCCAGATCAACATCAGGAGGTACTGGAAGATGTACTGAAACCTTTTCTCTGAGGTTTCTCCAGCACGTATGTCTGGGGCCTTACAGAATGCTGGAAAGTCTCATTACGAGCACTACCTTCACATTTAAATCTTAGCTAATCTTGGATTCAGCCAAGGTCATGCGGTAAACCAGGACTTATCCATGCTCTCCTGCTCGAATTATAACTTCCTCCACCTATAAAGTTACACCAAGGGAGCCACCTCGAGCTGATAGCCAGGTGCGGACCGTGCGAGCACCCAGCACCGCGCCTCAATCCGAACTTACAACTCACTATGGAGCGGGAACACCTCGGGCTTTGGGTGGGCTGCTCCCCGGCCCCACCTGCCCAAACAAAACCCAAAAGCAGAGAGCGAAAAAGCCTCCGAGACTGGAAATCCGAGAACAAAGCTCGACCCGCACACCTCGCCTCGCACAATGCGGGCCCGCGAGCAGCCGATCCCCCGCCGCCCCCCCTGCCCCGCACCGCTCCCGCCGGGAGCTCCGAGGCCGCCGCGGCACCGGCAGGACGGGCAAAGGCTCCGGACGCCCACGGGGGCTGCGCGACCGCGGGACAGGCGGGNGCGGGGACCGGGCGGGATGGAGGGGGGCGCCGGCAGCGCCGTTCCGCACAGCCCGCGGCCTACTGAGAGCCGGGGGCGCCCCGGAGCCGGGGCGGTGCGTGCGGCCCGCGGTTCCCCCAGGAATACGCAGCGCCGCCGGTGCCTCCCCGCGCCCCCC
>VZTT01052700.1:15508-31704 GCA_013400855.1 Buphagus erythrorhynchus
TTGTGCACTGATTTTAGTGATTTTTAGGCTTATTCATTTAAGGCTACCACTGGCTTCTATTGTGGTACCAATTCAAAGACAATACAACTAAGGGAGGTAAATTAAAGTGAGTTCTTTTTCACGCTAAATCAATATGGCTCTTTGCTTTCAGGCAATGGAGTGGCACTGGTGTACCTCTGCTGTTGCTTTACTAGCAAAAAAAGTACCTTTTCAAAGTATCACAGTTTTTAAGTTTCTTCTAAATCTCTAGTGCATTGATGGCAATATATATTTTCCACAGAAGAACTATTGAAAATTAACANCCTTTGTAACAGGTGGAAGCCAGAGAAAAGGTTCAGCTTGAACATTCAAAGAAACAGCAGGACAATGAACCTTCTTTTACTTCTAAACTGAGCACATATTTTGAGGAATAAGAGACACAGAAACTTTAAAGCCCTTCTAGCTTCTTTTCAGAGCACAGCTCTGAAGTTTGAAGTTTCCTCCAGAGAACCTATACTCAGAAAATATGATGTGGCCAGGGGTGGCAAGTCACCCTGCCCAACACTGTGGGATTATTCTGTGACTGTCACAACAGGTCTCTTGCTGACACAACTCTGCTTTTCTGAGGGATATTTAAGGCAGCCCCACAGCAGTGGTAGAGACTGTTGCTGCCCCATGTGTAGCCCCATCCTGAGCACCAGCAGGAGAAGAAAACCTGGCTGATTCTCCAGGATCCTCTTTGGAACTTCATCATACAATCCCGCTTTGCAGGGAAGAAAAAGTGAGAGAAAAGGAGAACCCCCACACTGCAAACCTCACAGACCTTCCTGCTCACTCCTCCTCATCAAATTCCATACTACTATTAACGTTTTGACTTGTCAATAAAATCATTGAACAGTCTGGGTTGGAAGGAGCCTTAAACATCATCTCATTCCAACCCCTCTGCCATGGGCTTTGCTAATTCCTAGATGCTGTAATCTCATAACTCTGTCTCCTGAGAAAAACTGCTGTGGTCTTCCAGCTGTCCTTCTCTGTGACCAGATCCTGCATCCACCTTGAGCACTGCTGAGTCCTCTCTCCAGCCAGCCTCAGCACCCCACTCCCCAGCTGCCCTTGGGATGGCAAACCTGAGTGTTGCTGACCCTACTGAAAAGCCTTGTGCTGACTCTGGCTTCATCCTTTCTACATTTCTTTAAAAATTATATAACTGTATTAAACTGTAATTAAATAACTTCTTTAACTAAGTCTCTTTAGGTCGAAGGACAGCTGCAGAAGACAATGCATTTACAACAATCTGAAAATACAGCTACCACAAATATTTTACTTTTAGCCTCACAGCAACACTAATGTAGTTGATTTTCCCTCTATGTACTCACTGATACACCATGTAAAAAGAATTCTCTCTCAGAGAAAATAATATTAAAATATAGACTACTTAAATTACTGCAGGCTTACAAATCTTTCTCTCCACACTATTTAAATGAAAGGAAGAGAAGACAAAGATATAGAGAAATCTGCATTTTATGGAAGTGCAAATGGAATATGAAAGAGCAGAAGAAGTCTCTAGACTGTAGTTGTCCTCGAGCCAGCTTTTTACATTTTTGCAGATAAGTATAGCCTCCTGGACTACAGTGGAGACCACATGTACTTCCATCAGCTGCAGGTCTGGTGCCTGACTTCTGTGCTAAGCCAGACTCCCTTCACAAGTGTACCAGCATAACTGCTAACTTTATTGGAAACACATTTTTGTAGCCAAGCATACTAGTGGTCCTACTGAATTTATTTTTCCTTCATGAGAGAAATATTTCTTTTTATTCCCTCAAGTCTTTTTCCAAAGCTATTTTGTTTTCACTGTGCTTTTTTTCCCAGTTATCTAGCTAGAACATGAGGTTCCAAATGTAACTTGGCTCCACTTTATAGGTGCATGGTGAGTCTGTGGTTGTTTCCAAGGGCTTTGGAACGGAACTAAAGTGCTTTGTCCAGCTGTCACCTTTACCTGTCAGCAATCACCTGCTTATCTTTGACTATATTGAAACAACCATGTTCAAATATAAAATTGTGTCTTATTTTAAACACAGAAAGAAACAATACATGAGAGAAACACAAGTAACTAGGCTGCTGCCTGTCCTCCTGGGCCAAGCAGAGTGCACTCCCATTTGATAGATACACAAATGCAGCTAATGGGGAGTTGGTGTTTGAACCTAAAAGCTGATCATAATTAGATCTGCCACACAATACAGCTCCACAGTTATCCTCCTGCTGCATGGGAGCTCAGCCTAGTTACAAGACAGAGCAGGACTTTGATGGAGACACATATGGGGACCATTGATACTAATTTATTGCCTTCTTTATGGACTACATAAGGCTTGGCAATTCACTCGTGTAGAAGACAGATTTGCTATTTGTTATAAATAAATATTTAAGAGAGCAAAACATTTCCTTTTAACTTTTCCCACCTCCTCCCTGTGGGGCCCATGCACAGACAGGTTTTCCCTGCAGAATGCATGCCCAGCAGAGAGTGGTTATGTTCTCACTGATTAACTGGATTTGCAATAGAGGAGGAGTTAAGATGAACGGCTGCTTTCCTGCCACCGTCACTCAATCATCTGGAAATCTAATTTGTATCTTATTTGGCAGGCAAGCAGCCATCTGCTCCAAGGATATGCTCCAAGGGCAGTTGCCAAATACAGAACAGGCTTTCTGCCATGGGGAAAACTAATTGCCTTTATTGGACTAATACAGGTTGAAAGCTAATGATAAAGGATGCCTCACCACAAAAGAAATAAAAGTATGGGGTTTTTAAAATATAGTTTCCATTAACTTTCATAAAAGCTGAGTCTTCCAAATGAGCAATATCCATTCACATGGGTTTGTGACTCAGAGTTATATGGGCCAGAGCAGCAAATGAGAAGGTTGTCAGTCCCACAGGACTATTTCTGTCCTATAAAAGGTAACATGTGTGTGCAGATGGACCCTGCTTAATCTGCAGCCATGATGCCAATGGAAATGGATTAGCTGCACACAGAACAAGCAGCTTGAAAACATCACATCCCATGAGAGCATTATGTAGTCTACGTCACACATCACATTCTTGCAGGATTTCCAGTTTCAACCAGATCAGAAAGGAAAATTTTCTTGGCATTGCAAGGCCATTTTTGAGATGTTTAAAGTGGACAATACTAGACCTTTAAAAAGGAGAGGAAAAGTGGTGAGTGGTAGGGGAAACTTCTCTAAATTAGTCAACACATATTATCATATGCATTGAGCATGCAAAACTCAAGCAGTTATTCTAGTCAATTCTCTCAAACCCCCCTTTACAATCATCCTAGTTTTGAAAATGTTCTTGGTAAGTTTGATCAGAACTGATACATTTCCAGAAATTTCTAGCTGTGATGAATGGAATTCTTTTTCAAGGAAACTGCAGGGAGAAGCAGAAGAAGGGAAAGGACACAGGAGAAATAGCCAGTTTTAACCACAACACAAACAATCCTGTCTGTTTATGTTTAGGGAAGATACCCATGAGGTCACTTGCCACTGCTTTTTCTGCAAATGCTGTTTGTTTGCTTACATGCAATCAGCCTTCCCCTCACTGCTTTTCCCAAACACAGCAACCACTGCCCTCATGACTCAGGAACTGTTGAGAGAGAATCAATCTAACAATCAGGATAACTAAAAGATTTTCTCTGCATTTGCTCAGGTGTGACTGATGCACATAATAAGTGTAAGTAGGGACCAGATTCCAGACTAAACTGTTTACAAAACACCCTTCTCTCTGACCATTCCTCCCAAATTAATACTGCCCAAAGATCTGGGTAGGGAGTTCTAGGATCTGCCTTCTTTTACTCATCCATGGCTAGAAATACAACAGCTATTTGTGGTATGCTTGCAAAATATACAGGCAACGTGTAGACAGAGACACAGACACAAAGATAAAAAGGATACCATTCATTTCACATGTCCATTGACATTTAGCCCAACTTTTAAAAGAGGCCAGAGATGCTACATGTGACAAATCTAATCCCAGCCAAAGGCAAGACAGGCTGTGATCTTTTTCCTGTACAAGCAGTAAAACTAGCAGGTTTTCTGCATTGCTGACCAGGAGTAAGTTTGAAGCTTACAAATAAAGGAATCTTCCTATATATCTTTCCCCTAACTCCCTCAAAGATTCAGATGCACCACATGATAGAAGGGCTACTAAACCTCAGACATCTAACTACCAGTCTTAGAAATATAAGCACATGTTCTCTTGGTATGATTCCACCCTAGCACAGTCTATGCCCATGGACCACCTTTGGCTCTTCACTGACAAAAGGAGGATAACTAAATGCTATCTGACAACACAACATATCTCCACAAGATATTTTTGTTTACTGAAATAATGAAAGGAAAGGTGTGGGAAAGAAGGGGAAAAGGTAATGGGAGAAAGGAGAGAAAATCCTGAAGTGGTTAAAATCCCCACAAAATTATTTGCCAGGAGTAGGTTTGTGTAAATGGACAGAAGGGAAGAAAGAAAATGGGTGAGAGTTAAACCAACATGCTGTGCAATTTCAAGCATGAAAACAAAAAATCACTATCACAAAAAGGATTCCTATTCCCTATTTTAACAGGCCTTTACCACATTAACAGCAATAGCTGAGTGTGTATCCTGCTCATGCCCATATCAAGCATGCAAAGATATATGAAAGGGTTCACTTTGCTGTTATGATGACATCAAGTTGTCATCGTTGTCACTTGGCAGTGATTTGAATATCAGCCTTTTGCAGAAGGAGAATTTCTGCTCAGAAGAGATCAAGGTAGCATAGGAAGGTCACACATAGCCTAGCAGCAACACAAAGAAGCTGGTATTAATGGGAAACATGAAACCAGAGAAGATGGAAAGGCTATAAAGGTCTAAGAAATCTTAAGGATGTCAGATGGCTGTTTATACCAATAAGTCTTGGAAATGTGCATTGAGGTTGATGGGCTCTTCTCTTGTGCTGAAGGTTTTTCTCAATGGCAATGACACCAAAACCTCATGGAGGATAGTTTTGTTTTAACAAGTCACTGACAGGTAAGGGCATGCACTCTAGCAAACACAGAATGGAAAAGCTAGGAAAAGAGCTGACCAGAAGTTTTCAAGGGAGGAATAAAACAATAGTTCCAAAGATGATAAAAAAGCAGGGAATAGCATTCTGCAGGTAACTGTTTTTTCTGTATGCACACTTGGCAGGAAACTTATGTCCATATCCACTAATATTTTTTTTCAACTGGTTTCTTCCATTACAATGATCTTTTCCTTGTACATATTTATTATTGTTAGGTTAATTTCATCTCAAGGTCCTTTAGTGGAGGAGGACGTTGCAACTACAACATGAAGCAATTACTTTCTTAAATAACTTCCCAATGTTGCAAGTCACATGGCAAAAAATCATGAGCAAGACTCCCTTAGAAGATCACTACATCTAATTTAGGGTTTTTATTTGTAGCCCGCATTTTTCTTTTTTCAGGAGGCCATAATGTCAACTGTTATGTCAGATAGTTTACATTAAATTAAAAAAAAAAATACAAGATTATTATACACTTCCACGACTCAATTAAAATGTCAAGATCACTGCCAAAATAGTGTGAAAAAGCAACACTAAAATTTATGTGAATTTCTATTGCTTATGATACATAGATAAAATCCCAAACCCAAAACTTTGGATTCTCATTACTCTATTTTATTCTTGGAAATCTGCTTTTTACTGTTCATCTTCACAAGGCTCTTTATCCCACTCTTTCTAGATTTTAGCTACAAATGAATTAATTTGTGTTACGTATGTGTTCTGTTTAAACAAAGGAGTAAAAAGACACCAAGGTAACAATAAGCATTTCATACACACTTACTGCTGTTTTTCTTATCTGCTCAGGCCCTTTAGTGGGGGCTAAAGTGTGGGATGTATTTCCTATTCTTGTTTTCCCTTGTTGTACTACATGTACTTAAACCCTGAAACCTCAGGGCACTTTATTCTCTTTGCCATGGCTCTGCAAGACTCAATGGATGGTTTTTGAAAAACTTAGTGTGGGATCGGGGATCAAATTATAAATCCCTTTGAGTAACTATCTGGAAGTGTCTGTGAAATGCCATATGTCTTCTGTAGCACTTGTGATAAAAATAAAACCACTGCTCAGAGGAGGAAAGGCAAGTATCAGCTATCTCTCTGAGGCAGTTGATATCTTTAAAAAGGTTAAGTAAGGATACAGGTTAAAAAAAAAAACCAACAAACAACAGTAAATGTCACAGCGGTATTTCCTGGAAGAGTCATGTAAATGTTATTTATTGTGCCAGATACACTTCCAAAGCAGATGTCTTCCACAATCTATTTCATTCAGCTACATCAAATCAAAATAGTTGCAGTTTCAGCCTTCTAGGCAGTATTACCATTCACAGGTCTCTGTAAGGCCAGTTCATCCCAGCACGGGAAGAGCAATTCAGCCTGTTCCTCTGTGCTGCCCTTCAGCCTTCACTGGGCTATGCTACCTGGACTACTGCAGTGTGGCTGCTTGGGGCATCCTGACCTAGCACAGACTTCCCTAAAATGTTGGTGAACCCAGACTCCTCAGTCAGAGGTACCGGGTTTGCTCTGCCTGTTCCTTCAGTATTTCCATCTCTGCTTTGCTTGTGGGCATGCTTTGGAGAGTTTGGGGTTTGGTTCAGGCCCAAAAGCTTTAGCATTGGATTCGAGCTTACACAGCAAGGTTTTGGAAACAGTGGGGCTACAGGGGTGGCTTCTGTGAGAAGCTGCCAGAGGCTTCCCCTATGTCAAACAGAGCCAACACCAGCTGGCTCCTGGACCTGCTTCTGACCAGGGCCAAGCCCACCAGTGACAGCAGCAGCACCTCTGGGATAAAATATTTAAGGGAAAAAACATTACTGTGCAAACTAAATTGCAGCCAGAGAGGAGAGCAGTGAGAATGTGTGAGATGAACAGCCCTGCAGACACCAAGGTCCGTGAAAAAGGTGGAAGGAGCAGAGATTCCCCTGCAGCCCATGGTGCAGAGCAGGGTGAAGCAGATGTGCCCCTGCAGCCCATGGGGTCCATGGGGGAGCAGAGACCCACACTGAAGCTGGTGGATGCCCACAGGAGTGGGAAGCCCGAGCTGGAGCAGGCTCCTGGCAGGACCTCTGATCCCCTGGGGAAAGGAGCCCATGGTGGGGCAGGTTTGCTGGCAGGACAGGTGAGCCCATGGAGGAGCCACACTGGAGCAGTTACTGAAGAACTGCATCCCTTGGGAGGGACCCCTGAGGAGCAAGCAGTGACAGAGACAACGTGTGATGAACTGACCATAATCCCCATCCCCCAGTGCTGCTGGTGGGGCAAAGGTAAAAACTCAGAAATAAGATTAAGAATGGGAAGAAGGGAGGGGTGGGGGAAGGGCACGTTTAAGATTTGGGTTTGCTTTTCACTATCCTATTCTGATTTGATGGGTAATAAACTCAATTAAATTCCCCAAGCTGAGTCAGTTTAACCAGTGATGGTAACTCCTGAGTGATCTCTCCCTGCCCGTATCTCGACCCACAAGACTTTTGCTGTATTTTCTCTCCCCTGCCCAGCTGGGCATGGGTGTGATAGAGAGGCTTTGGTGGGCACCTGGCATCCACCCAGGCTCAACCCACCACAGACATCAAATGTAGAAATTTGTAAAAACAACATGAAATTTCAAATGGAAGTGTTTTGTTTATCTGACAAAGACGTGACAGACAACTACCAGATTAATTTCTCTGCTTTGTGGCTCCTTTTAGCCCCTACCACTTTTATCTAATTATATATTTAGACTTTGTTGATCTTAGAAATTGACTACTTTTACAGGGCCCTGAGGTTGCTAGGTTTGAGTGATAGAGCAGGCTGAAGAATTTTTCAGTTAAAAAATATTTCTTCAGGGAAATTTTCTGCAGGAACATTTTGAAAGGTACACAGATCTACAGCTTTCCTTCAGTAAAGCTTAAACAAAAAAAATTTTCTTTTTTTGAGAGCCAACATGATACAAAGCATAAAGACTTTGATTTTTTTCAAATAAGATCAGCTATTCCATTTTGGATGAGTTCAACATTAATTTACATTTGTTTGAACACACTACCTCAGTGACAGATGACCTTAGCCATCCTAGGGTCCTGTTTCTTCTCTGCCCAGAAATCTTGCACAACATCTCCTATTCCACTTCTCTGCCGAGCAAGCACAAGATAAAAGGGAGATGCCACAGTTACAGGGCACCCCTTTGGAGGTGCTCTCTGACTACTGAGACCAAACTTTACTGCTGAGAGAACTCAATCAGCTGAATACCAAACCCTTGATACTCTACATTTACATTTCAAGTTGGTCCAAGAATTAAAAAGTAAAAACAAACCCCTAAAACTAGTCTCTCACCAAGAGTGCAACTTAATTTACAAATAAGTAAATTATTTGTAATTTGTAATCTCCTGTTATAGTAATAATGAAGCTACAGGCTCTCACTTGGCAGAACATGTTACTGCCCTGCATACTGTTAAGACATTAATACATTACAGCCTCTCAAGTTCTGATGTTTGCCTTTTTGTCTGAAATCCAGTTGGTACATACATCTAAAACCCATTAAGCTTTGAAATTGAATTCAGACAGCACCACCAATAATAAGAAGAAGTTCGTTTGTCTAGAGCTAAGAAGCTTCAAGATGTGTTGCATTTGCAAGAACGTGAGCTGAAGAGCACATCGCTCAGAGATCTCTTCACCTGAAGGAAGGTGCTCATGGCCAGTGTCAGCAGGCAGGGGCTGCCACAGCACCACAGAGCACCCCTGCACAGCCAGCTCCAGGGTTTTCTACACCACATGTACAGAGCTCCTCTATCTACAGAGTTGAGAAAGAGCCCAGTAGGTCTGGTGTCCTCCCTGGGGGTGGCCTCTACTTCACATTCTCAAAGATTAGATCCTTGTTGCCTTTCCCCACGCCTTCCCTATTTTTTAAATACAATAGCAACCCACACCCAGAGCAATGAAGTCCCAGTACAGCAAGGCATACAACTATGTCTTATTAACTGCATGCAGCACTGGATACAAAGTCTCCTTCAATCTGATTAAACTGTTTTTCAGTCTTTGCCCTGCAAATGCCTCCTCTCTATTTTTAGATTTTTCTCTTCAGCTTTGCTCGAGCCTGTTAGTTTACACTACAATTTCCAAAACATAAAATATATCATGAATTTAGCTCTAGGGAAAGATTAATGGCTCCAGAGACTCAACTCCTCTGTTTAGAGTCTGAGCTACACAACTACATAACACCCACACATAGGGCTTCTCACATGCACATTGCTGCTCCTGTTGGAGAGGGCCAGAGGAGAGGAGAAGAGAACAGAAGTTTTTTCTACAGGCAGTTCAGTCCTTTAGCACAGGGTGTTGGATTTGAGATGCCTGGGTTTTAAGGAGGTTTTTCACATTTTCTTATCACAAACCAATATAGATTATGCTTAAGAGTGCAGGTATGCATCATGCTCATAGAGCACATTCATTGATTTAAAATGTTGTCAGGAGAAGCTCAGTTCAGTCAGAAAGACACTAACTGCAGCACATCATTGGTCATATGGAAATATTAAAGAAAATTTCCGACCCCCTCCCAAAACCTGGTTAATTCCCTCTAGTTCTCTCTTTCATTTTATTAATGAAATTAATTAATTTCTACTTATTAAGTGCTAAAAGGCCTTATTTAATTTCACAATCCTGCACATAACATGCATGGTTAGAAGCTGAATATATGATTTTTAGATGAGTGAGAAGGGGCAACAGAATCCCTCTGAACATCTTCTCTTGCTTGACCTCCAAGTTAGCTGCATGTTTCACATCAAGAGCTATGCTAGTACAAAGAAAGATGTGTCTCCAGATGTCTCAAAGCTTATTCCTCACAGTCATTGATCTGGCATGCTGTTAGGGAGGACTTAGGGATGCCCTTGCATGTCACTCAGGTGGTTTGTCACCACAAGCAGGCTAACTTAGAAGAGATCTTACAATACATGAGCATTCTGGAATTTGCATCTCCATGCTGTGCCTAGCCTGTGCAAAGTGAACACAGTCAAAGGTCTAAACCAGTAATCTGTACTAAGCATTGTATTCCTCCTTCATGCTATAGAAATTTTTCAAATGTCTTTCAAGAAACACTTGTTTTCCAGAAACACCGAGGTATTTAATCATCAATCAAGAGAGAGAAAAATATCAAGAATAGTGTACTTTTGAGTCTGTAATGGCAACAAAAAGAGGGCTTCAGAGACAGCTTTAGAAAGACAAAATATGGCCTTGTCTTTAGATCCTCCTTGCAAGGTGAAAGTGTTTAGATGATCTTATAAAGCAGTGAAATTTTATAGATCTGCTGCTGACTGGTTTCACAAAACTCAGATTTGAATAAATTTGCTCAGGCTGAAGAAATTACACCCTCATTATATCACATGCTAAAGTCAAGTTCCACAGTACTGAAACGAGAACTTGAGTAGATATGGATCTACAATCCTGCTCAACTCCATCTTTCATAAGAAGTTCCCCAGAAGAAAGATTAAACTCCACTGAAGAAAAATTTTCTATTGCACAGGATCTTTCCCATCATAAATAGAATGGGGTAAAAGAATATCAGAACAATCTAATTCACACCAACTCTCAGAAAGCAGATCAAGTGAAAGCATTATATGCTCCTGTCAAATCAATACAGACATCATTGAGATGTTTATGCTCCTCACTACAGCGTTTCCTGAATTGGACCATGAATACACAGCTGATGCCTTGAGAGGCTGCCTGGAACAGAGGCTAGACAGTGTTAAAGGAATAAAGTAGGGATCTATTAAAAGACCTTCAAAGGATAAACCTTGAGCAGTACAAGAGCCTGGCTGAGGCTACACTCGAGATGGATGACAGTCACGAGTTTTCACTCTTTTATGAGTTTTGGTCCATTTACATATTGGGGTTAATTGTTCAATTACAGCTTCAGGTTATGAAGTCCCATCCTCCCAGATTGCTCTCCTCAATTTGCTGTTTACGCTTTTTGCGCCTGAAGCTGCAATGGTGTCCTTGGTTCTCAGGCTGGAAAAGGATTGTTTTGTCTAACTAAACTATGAAGAGAATCTGCTAACATTTTATATGAAGTTCAGAGTTATATACTAATGCAGTACAGAATGTGGAAAATATGAAAGCTAAACTTTAACACTGCAAGGGTATCCAGAGCTAAGCTATTATCCTCAAGAGATTTCAGGCAGAACCATGACTAGGGCATGCAGGCAACTGAGTATGATCTGAGTTAGCAGTTTCCCAGGAAGAAGTAAGAGAGAAATGTCAATGTCTGTCACAAAATAAAAATCCTCCTTTGTCAACAAAGTACATTCTTGCAGTCCCCTTAAAACATGAGGGACTCCTGTTGCTCCAAGGATGTGAGAGAATACGAAAGAATAATAGGTGACAGCAATTCACTTACCAAAGAGTTTTAGCTTGGCTTCCCTCTCTGTTGAGATTATACTGAAGCTATTTTAGAACTTCACTGTCTCAATTAGTTAATAAAGGATTACTGAGAACCACGATAAATGGCTTCAGCTCAGTCACATCAATGACAGCAACTAAACATGGATAACAGATAATTAAATGGAGAAGGAAAATGTTCCATTTACCTAGCAAGACTCAGGCTACATTCCATAAGAAGTGTTCTACCAAGATTTGCAAAATTCCCTAGAAGTGGACACAGATCTGATCTCCCAAAGAAGCATTTGGGAGTGTTTGCATATGTAGGGATCAGCCTTCCACTTGAATTGCAATCTGGTTCTATGATCGTGTTTCTGGATGTCAGAAGCATCACTGGGAAGTCTAACATATTTATCAGAGAAAATGTTAATCTTTATATTATTTGTATCCAGTCTGTCTTGACATCTGGGTCTGAGAAAGGCAATTGCTGCTCTGAATGAGGCAGTAAGACACCTTTAAGACTATGTCCTTCATTTTCCCTTGCCACCAATTTCAAAGCTCAGACCTTATTCCTCTTGACACTGATGATGACAATTAATGCAACAGTTTCTCTAGCAGCTTAGAGCAATCTTGTTAATGAGTCTGACAGTGCCAAGGCTTGACAGTGCCTGACCACCACAACAAACGACCCAGAACCCTGAACTAATGCACTGTTTTATTTGATGAAGTTTAATACAAATTGGACACCAGAATTTGTGGATAATATTTTACATAAGTCCATTTCTTATGCCAGCTTTGAGTAAATAATCACTTGGAAGCAGACACCAAGAATTAAACAGCAAAAGGTTTTAACCACAGAATAAAGTATTACAAGGATTCTTGCAGATTCTTGATGAGGACCTAAGAACCACAGTGCACCCCCTGCACAGCCTGTCAACACAAACCCAAAAACCTGTTGGAAAGAGCTGACAGCAGTCATTGTTTTTTATTTCAAATATTTATTAGAATTACTGAGCCTCTGAGCCAAGGGTTTACTAGGATTCAAATGCTTTTCAGAATATGGGAAGCAGATAATGGATATAATATTTGATGTGTTTATACCAACCAACCAATACTGAAGATTTATTTTCTAGTAAAAAATACTACTTATACATGAAAGAGGCACACATCATAACATCACTATGTTGAAAGCAGCTGTAACATGCTAAATTATATCTTCATCAGCATTCAATCCAATGTGAGGAGAATTTTGATTTAGTCAGCTTACATTGGAAATCTCGAAAGAATAAAAACAACACACTTCCACACCCTATAGTGCAAGACATGAGGATGACAATTCCCTAGGCAAACTGTTTTTCTTTGAAAACTAAATCTTTTCCAAATCAAGTCACTGGCTGATGAAGTTCATACCACTGTACCTACTTTCTGACCACTCATTCAGTAAAGATATTTAAGGTTTCCCTGGGATGGTAAGGAAAATCTGCCTGAAGGTCTGCACAGACACCTAGGTTACTTACAGCTTTATTACAGGTAAAGTTGAGGCCAATTTATTTCAAGATTACCTGAGCCTTCCTTTTGCCTAGAATCACTAGAATCCAACTGCTTGGCTTGAAGCATTTTGTCCGCTTGAGCTGAATTATTTTGGAAGTTTTCAGTCACACTGTTCCATCCATTTCTGAAAACAGCACCAGTGGAACAGCTGTTTGGTTCCTATTAAAATCCAAGATGAGATAGGAATGCAAATTGCTGCTTTCCTGTATCACTATAAAGAGCCTGCAAGACACATGAAGTTATCTTTCAATTGCACTGAGCATTGATAAGACCTCATTAGGAATATTTCATTTGGTGGAAGACACTTCTGGAGTAATAAAATTCAGTCAAAGAACATGTAGGTGAGAGAAATTAAAATGATAGAAAGCTAAAACACATCACCTACTAGAAGCAGATTAGAGAGATAAGCACTGTACAGCCTTAAAAGGCTGAGGGAAGCAAAAAGTCTACAAATATGTAAAAGGCTGCTACAAAAAGATAAACCAAACCCCACCAAAACCCCTACGATAGTATGATCTCAATGTCCTCTTAAACCTGTTTGTCTTGTCTTATCCATCACTGCAAGATGAATATTCAAGATAAAACATTTGGAATATTTTTTTTTAATAAACACTGCAATAGCATGCTGAAGCTGTTTCTTGGAGTATTTGTCACTCCACGTTTTAAGAAAAAGTTAGACAAACATCTCTAAGACTCAAAAATGTATAGTTGAGTCTACCGTGTGATGCAAGCAAATCTTTCATTTTCTTGCCCTTTATCTGTCTAGAGATTCCAGCTACATCTCTATATAGTCAGTGCTTCAGCGAGTCAAGTTATAGGTGAAAAACACACAAAAATACTAATCTCCTCTGATGAAGCATAACTGAAAGGAAAGGCTTTGTATAACACAGAAACAGTAGTTGAATTGTGTTGTCCAGGACAGGTTTTAAACCGTGGAATCATATAATTATTTGGGTTGGAAGGAACACTTAAAGGTCTTTCATCTCTTAGTTTCTTTTAGTTTAAAACATTTACCCCTTGTTCTATTCCAACAGGCCCTGCTAAACTTTTGTTGCTATTTGTTTTTGTAGGATCCCTTTAGGTACGGAAAGGTCTCCCTGCAAGCCTTCTCTTCTCCAGGCTGAGCAGCCCCAAACCTCCCAGCCTGTCTTCCCAGGAGAGCTGCTCCAGCGTTCAGATCACCTTCCTGTCCTCCTCTAGACTCACTCCAACAGGTGCTCATCCTTCCTGTGCTGGAGAGCTGGTTGCAGTACTCCAGATGGAGTCTCAAGGGCAGAGGAGAGGGGGAGAATCAGCTCCCCTGACCTGCTGACCACCAGCTGGCTTCTCTAGGTACAGCCCAGGATACACTTGGCTTTCTGGGCTGTCAGTACACATTGCCCAGCTCATGCCCAGCTTTTCACCCTCCAGTACCACCAGAGTCCTTCTTGGCAGGGCTGCTCTCAACCCCTTCAACCCCCAGCCTGCATTGATACTTTCAATACAGGGCTTTCCATGACCCAGGTTCAGCTTCGTGCCCTTGGCCTTGTTGAAACTTATGAGGTTCCCATGGTCCCACTTCTTGATTTCTTGAGTTTGTCCAAGTCCTTCTGGATGGCATCCCATCCACCAGGTGTGTCAGCCCCACCACTCAGCTTGGTGTCCTCTGCAGATCTGCTGAGGGTGCACTCAATCCCTCTGTCTGTGTCATTGCTGAAGACATGAAGCAGCACTGGTCCTGTGCACTGCACCCTTTTATCTGTGCACTTGGTTTTCCTGCAGCAGCAGCTCCTCTCCTTTCCTGTGCTCCTATCTCATCCCTTTGTTAGATAGCTGCTGTGCACAGGCTGATGCAACACCATACTGGGGGACCACCTAAGAGAATTGCAATTAGGGATTACATTGTGAAAGATATATGCTTACAGATGAATTAAGGCTGCACGGCCACACTTCATGCTGGAAACACTCGAGACAGGCTTGGCCATGCAACCTTAACGATATTAATTTACTAGGCTGCATGTTTGAGCTACTTAACATTAATTAGCTAGCTGCATGTTTCAGCTATTGTTACCATGCAGCCCATTTACTGTTCCTGCCCTTCTCTGACTGGAAAATTTCTAATTCTGATGGAAGAGAGAGAAATTCATCTGCTTCCCAGCTCCAGGATTATTTGCTTGAAGGGTAACCTGGCCTCTCCTGTGGTCTGTTCTTTACCGAGGAGCACAGATGATACCCAGAGAATTGCCTTGGCAATACTCAGTTGTTTATAGGGTTTTGCAAGATTTTACACAGTGATTTCCTGTCCTCCTTCCCAGTAAAATTATTGATTTTTCCTCTCTCTCCTTTTCCACAGAAGGATTTGAGAGAGTAACTTCTGAAAGGGCTAAGGCTAAACTTCTCCATTTTTGAGAACACAGTTTATTTAAGACAGAGAGAGGAAATGTTTGCCTCAAAAACCAGATGCAAATGAAAACAATATTTTCATTTGGTGTTTACACCTCTGACACACCAAAAAGAAGAGCTGGGACTGCAGATTTTTCTGACAAGGAATGGATCTAACTCTGCGTTCATTTATGGAAGAATCTTTGCAAAGCCCAGCAAGCAAAAGGGACAAGTGAAAATGAGGCAGGGGTTGAGGAGAGAGAGAGAGAGACAGAATGAGAGAAAGATCAAGGACAGAGAAGTTGTATAGGACAGGAGGACAGCAGTGAGGGAGTTAGCTACATAGCAGACATGGCTAGAGCTGAAAATAGGCTGAGGGTTAAACAGTGAAGCCAGCTGTCAGCAATACTGTGATAGAAGCAAAGACAACCACGGCAGTAACAAGCTCAAGACATGGTGTTGCTCCAGAAGCAGCATTACAGAGGCACCCCAACACCATTGCCATTGCCAGAAATGGGCTACATTACAAATGTCCATAGTTTTGTCTTAGATGGGCACCCTATAGAAGTCAAAAAACAAGGAATGATACATTTAGTTCTCTATTGGTCTTCTCCCTCAAGACAAAGCAAATCTAAAATGCCAGTGCTAAAGCCTCCATCACTGTAGGATTTGGGTGAGGTGGGGGTTACAGGTGATAGCAACAAAAACAGACAGGAGCACAATTATTTCTTTAACCAATAATTTGAGTTGTTTTTCACAATTCATTAAGAGCAAGGATCAATATCTTCTAAAGGTCAGAGCAGCCACTGTGCCCATCTCCCATTTCATGGTGTGCAGACCTTGTCAGCATACACACAACAGTGATTCCCTCTGGTTCTAACCACACAG
>VZTT01052700.1:35684-58133 GCA_013400855.1 Buphagus erythrorhynchus
ATGCCTTTATACATTGGAGAATCCTGCAAAGAGGATTCCCATGGCTCTATTTTATTTGATGGGAGCCCAAATTAAGACATAGGTGTCTAACAAGCTGTAACCAGATCCAACAGGCATTCAAGTCAGAAGAGTCAGGCTTTTCTTTAATTCCAGTAAAACTAGTCTTGACTGTCAGTGGACAAAAGCTTATAAGCAGAGTTGATTTGAGCATTCTTAGCAATGTAAACACCACTAGAGGAGAAGATATGGCTGGGTTATTATTGCTACCAGGTGGGATGAAAAGCAGAGTTAAGCATTTGAAAGGAGAAATTTTTCTTCCATTGATTTTTCATTACCTTTTTGTCCTCAGCCAACCGTTGCTATCCGCCTCCATATCCCAACAGCTCTCCTGGCAGCAGGAAGTGGCAGCCAGGTCTAACACTGGCATAGAGCCAGCTAGGCAGCCACGCTCCATTTTGCCTATGCCTAAAATTAGGGGTAGGTATAAGCAGAAGAAAAATACAGATAGAATTGCTTTATTAAGGAAATAAGCTGAAAAAGGAGGTGGGAGGAGGAATAAAGAGAAAAAGAAAGGAAAAAAGTAGATGTGAAACCCTAAGCTTTGCCTTTTGGAGTAATTAAGCAGTGAGTCAGGTTCAATCTTAGTCCTTGTTGAAGGCAGTATTTAATTTCCAGCTGAGCCTAAACAGACCCAGGATGTCTGGTTCTCTTATGATTTCTTATATGCACCTTTTTCATACAAAATATAAACTTCTCCTTGACCAAGGTAGAAACAGTTGTCTTCAAAGACAAGCCTTTGAATTCCAGGTCAGGCGAATACAACATGACCCTGGAAATGCCGGTTCGGCAGGACTGACATCTCAGGTCTGCCCAAAAAAAAATTCAATGGCTTAGTGCCTCCTGTAATGCAAAGCAGACACAAGATAGTCACTTAAAACAGGATTATGCATCACAGCAGCTGTGCAAAACAGCCACACCACATTAGCAAATTCTTATCATCTAAAGGAGAAAAAATAATTCAGAGCTAGCACTCCTACTTTAGTAACATCACCATACAAGTGCCTGTCCCAGGAGACAGAGCACCTCGAGGCACTCACAGGATCAAGAGAAAAGAAACATTGATTAAAAGAACAGGCTGACAGACACAGTATCTATCTGCAAAACATATAAACAGTAAACAAATACCATACTTCAAACACTGCCCAGCACTTCCTGAAGTTGCAGCTGCTGCATGATCAGGTCAGGTCTTAACTTCTTCCTGCTAACAGAGCTCAGGATCACCCATGTCTGGAACTGAAGGGGCACAGAAATGCACATAAGGTGCACGGGAAGCAGATGTAGACAATGTGAGGTCGCAGTCAGAGGCTAGAGAAGGCAGGTTTCCATTTTCACTTGGTTTATGGGTAACTGGTCATCTGCTGGGAGAAGGGGCTTTATTCTTTGCACCTGAAGGTTGACTAAAACCCTCCTCACCCCCTTCTCCAGGTGCATTGTGCACCTTGGATCTGTCTTCTCCCTGTCTCTACAAGAGATGTGTTATGTATTTGCTTTCCTGATATTGATCTGAGAGTATTTGTGTTTCCAGGGTCCCTAGAGCAGAGTTTCTTGCAATTTAAATATATATTGCTTTTGCTTTTAATGATTTTTGTGGGATGCATGTTTTCATCTGCAGCCTCTTCCTATGTTATACTGTTCTGCTTTCTAACCAATATTTCTAAACAGAGCATGTGGTGGTTTTTACTTGCCTTATGCAAATTGCATATTCCAACTTGAGCTGAAGACAGGAAAGCAGTGCCATGAGGTCAGCGTTCTTACAGAGCACTGTAAAGATGACAGACAAAAAAATTCAAAGAAAAATCAAGGAACTGATGGTTATTCTCAGCAAGAAAACTTTAAAAGCTGACCAAACACAGCAGAATAAAACTGGGAACACATAGTCAGGACTAGTTTTATGTCCTCAAGTACCAACAAGAGTTGTATAAAAGTTTCTGAGGCTCATTAAATATTGGCCACTTAAATAAAAGTGAAAGTGGAGATAAGGCATGTTATTTTAGGGACCAACTCTCCATGATTTTTCATGACTTTCAAAGGGAAAGTCCCCACACTTGTAGGCAGTTTCATCTTATGAGAATATAGCCTAAGTCTGTGAGTTTAAAGGATGGTACAGCACCTCTGCATGGTGACTGACCTGCTCATTTCCCTGAGATTGTGACATACATTCAGATTCCCAGCTCTGGATAAACCTTTTCATTCCAGCAGAGAGGCCATCAAAATCAGCTGGAGCAGGGTGTTTTACACAAACTGCAGAGGCTGATCATCTCTAGCACCTGGGAACAAGAAACCAGGAAAGCAGACCTGCACCTCAGCCTGGCATTTGTTGCTGCCCTGTGGGTGGCAACCCTGTGATCCAGGGTTTTTTTGAACTGCAGAGGGCATGAACATCTCCCAAGTTCCTCACCTGGAGGAGTTTGTAAGACAGCACTCCAAGGCAGGAGCACAACAATTGAGGTAGAACAGCACTCAGTATCCCCTCCTTGGTTTTGAAAGTGTCCTACTCCCTGTTCAGACAGAAAATGTCCATCTGCAAAGCCTGCAGGAGCTCAGCAGGACCTGCACTGTGCTGGAGAGCACGGTGAGCCACACTGGCTCCCCAAAAGAGAAATCACTGAGCCTCTGGGATGGCTCCTGCTGCTGGTTCGAGCCACATGGTTCCTCCCCCACTGTGTGTCAGGCTCTGTGAGACCTGACTGAGTCCTGAGCTCACCATCAGATGGAAGTCCTTGCTCTTATCACACTTTGATTCTGTGAGCAGCAGCTGCTCTTATTTCCTAACTTTTTCTGAGTCCAGACTGACTAGGTTACCCATTTCTTGCCTGTTTGAGGTCTCTTCATCACTGCCGACCTCTGCAGCCTGCAGCTCTGCAGGTCAGGTTCTGCTGACCTGGGAATCATTTTGCATCTTTTCAGTACAATTCTTAGGTTTCTAAAAAGTGTACCCCACTGCTCATTTTGCTCCTGTGCATCTAAAAGCACAATTCACTGCTGTATCTCTCAGCTAAGAGTTATGAATAAAACAGTGTTATGAACCTACAACTTGGTTACACCTATGACCCATTTCAAAAGCCTCTCAAGTGGAGTGTCCCAATTAGCAGGTACCTGTGCAGCTTCCTATGGCTCACATTTGTTAGACACTTGTGAAAAGCAATCTTGCTGCAATATCATCAGAGCAGCCTCTTACCATAAGGCTGAAACACAGGGGTTCTTCTTTCGAGTGTGTTTTTCTGTCCTTGATTGTAACACAGTATCATCTGCCTCCTCTATGCAGTGTCACACCTTTCTCTCTGACATGGATTTTGTCCTACTGGCGAGTCACGCAGATGTGAGAGCCTCATGCAACTTCACAAAAATCAAGAACAGCCACTTGTGTTGAAGTAGCTGGAGTTTAATATGTGTTCTCAAGCAGTGTCCCTCAGAGTCAGTGGGCAGAGCAGACAGGCTAAACCTGGTGCACAATTTACAGCACCCATGTCACATTACTGCTGTCCCCAGAGCAGAAGATTCCCAAGGACACTGTGGGGTGTACTCAATATCCATGACATGACACAAAGCAAAAAATCATCTCACAGGTCATTAAAACTCTCAGGATTCAGGCATTTTTTTTTTCTTCATATGTAGTACATTTAGTAGTTTCAAGAGATTTCACATATTTCAGGATTTGATTAGTCTCTTCTTACAAAGAAAGCTGAGACATCAACTTTGAGCAGGTCCAGTGGCAGCACTGGAGGAGAAAATTTAGCTTCCAAAACAGCAAGTAGGCTTTCATGCCTTCAAGCTCTTGTTCTTCCCTTTCACATAAGCTGCACTGGAGATGCCATTCACTATTCAGGTGAACCAGCTGCTAAAACACAACCAAAGAGCAGTTTCCAAAAAGACTCCTCTCTCAGGAACTACTGTGACTACAGTCCCACTTACTGCTCTTCCTATTCAGACAAATCCAGAAATCTCTGTCCAGTCTTTAACCCTTAACTGTACATCTAGTGCTGAATACCTTTGGGCTGACAAAAATCCTCAAAGCCCTGGACTAGCTGTGATAGTGCATCACTTCTCACAGGATTTGAATCTCCTCATGATGGCAGAAACATTTGCACATTTTTAGTGCCATGATACGTTGTTAAGACAACCTCATTTACTATCAGGCAGTCCTCTTTATCATGAACAGTTTCTGAATCCCTCGTTTTACTTTGATTTGAAGAGCCAGGGATGTGCCCATAAATTATGCTAAAGCCAGTATCTAACAAATGCTCAGATTTTTCTGCTGCCAAACTTTCATCAGTCTCGACCTCTTTGCTTTTTAAATCAGGATATGACCACAACACCCCAGGGAATGTAAGGTGAAGATTCATGTTGGGTGTCTTAGGTGCACAAGGCAGTCTGCAAAATGCTCCTGAGAAGCAAAGCAGAATTCTCTGCAGCCACAGTCAGCTTTCTTCGTTCTTTCTGTGGACCAGTATTTTGCAGTGCAGATGTACTGGCAGTTCCAAGCAAAAAAGCTTTGTTTTCTGGGCCCAGGCTTTGTCTGTGTTAGCTATTGAATCCTTTGTGCGTGCTCTTATTCTCTATAAAATCCAGCACTGCCCCTGGCTGGATGCTCCTCAGCTCTTATGTCAACTGCCCGCCTCTTCATCTGCTCCTTCTCTGCCCACTGCAGAGCTCTGATTACAGCCAGCCTCTCTCTTTGCAGGTGGCATTGCTCTACTAAGCTGGCTACATGTAGGAAGTCATGTCCCCACCCGTTCATATCTCCATCCTTAGCACTGAACTCAGAGAGGAGTTTTGTTTACCCACACAGTGAACAGGAAGAGGCAAAAGCGTAGGAAATACGAAATAGGAAATAGCGATCTAGTCTCACAAGTGCTACTGTGTGTCCTTTGCCACAGGGACAAGAGAATTCTTTAGTAATCTGTCCACACTTTCCTGGTTATCACAACTCAATTCCTCCTAATTTTGAACCTCTATGCAAAGATCTGGGACACTTAGAGACATGCAATTATAAATAGAGTGGCCCCATCTTGACCTGAGCCAAACTCCCTTGAAGGGCAACCAGAGAGCAGAACTGATGGCTCTCATCAGTCACACACGCCCATCACAGCAGAGCTGTGCAGAGCAGGATGCTTCACTCCAGCCTCCTGCACCCTGCTGAACATTATCCTCTCTAACAGACGTATTTGTAGGGAATATCTTTTCAATAGTTAAAGCCACAGCTGTAAAGGCTCCTGACCATGGAAATACATATCTGTCATGGTCTTTAATAGCCATGGTTTTACTATCTACTCTGAGCTTTGAATTTCTTATGTACAACCCAAAATAATGTAAGTAATATACAGTTAAATATAAACTATTTTAATCAGTTTGGGAGAGTAACCAAAAAAATGTATTTATTTCTGTTTCATGCATCAACACCCTGCACAGTTAAAATGTTAAAGCCAGGTATGAACCTTTTGATAAATACTATTCTTAAAGGATTAAATTCTGTATTTATATTTATCAGTCTTGCAAAATAAGACATCAATATAAGGTTATTTTCTGTCTACCCAAAATAATCTCATGTAGAAAAATTGTCAATTCATCTTTCTTCAAGACATTGCTCCCCCCTTTCAGTTATCCCCAGAACTCCCCTGGAGGGAAATAACACTTGAGTTCTGTCTTTTTAACTAGCCTGATTTACATAATTCTAATGATATTTAAGTGCCTTTGGCTGCACTTTCCTTTCTTTTCCTCATTTCTTTACTCCCAAACTCTCAAGGCAGATGAAGTAACAGTTGGCAGCATCTTGCTCATTACAGCATTGCCTGTGCTGTTCTGAGTCACACCACCATGGTTGCAGCTGGCTGAGCAGCTCTCCAGTCCTCCCAATAATTCCATTTTTCCCTTGGGAAGACACTTCTGACTAAGTGTCCTTTGCAAATGGAGGAAAAGAGCTCTTCTTTGGAGTCACATTGTTCTCCCAGGAGCAAGGGCTGCAGGAAAGCAGAGAGGTGCAGAAGATCAGGGCAGTTCTGTCTCAAGCCTGACCTCTCCACTTGGAGGAGTGATGGGGACACACCCTGTGAGCCTTTCATCTGCACAATCTATGCCAGACATAGAAAACACAGACATCACTCTGCACAACAAGGCCAGAGAAGAGAAAATTACAACACTGATAAAAAATAACAGGACTGAAGAGATGCAGAAGAGGACAGATTTTTTGGGGGGAGTTGAGTTTGTAGTTTAGGGATGGGCAGACATGGAGTTGAAGAGTTCCTGCAGACAGGATGAAAGGAATCTTGTTAAAGACAAGCAAACTCTCACACTTACTAAGGGTAAAGTGTGGGGTAGCCACCACAAATTGTGTCTTTTAGGGATGAACCTATATTTCAATATCCAGTCATCAACTCATAACTGACCTTCCTTGTTATTCAACTTTCCTTTCTTTTCCTATTTTGATTTTCTTTCCACTTTATTTTTTTCTCTGTACAAAGAAAATTGAAGCATGGGAAACAGAAATAACTGCTTTTCTTTTCTTCACTGCTCCCCTGATAGTCCATATGGGAAAGGAAAAATAGAAACCATTTCTGTCAGTCCCAAAGTTGTGCTGGCAGTCAGACATATACACAATTCCTGCTCTCTGTCTTTCTAAAAAGGGTCTGGAGTCCTCACTGCAAACATGGGCAGAAGATCTGGGTGACAATCCCTGACTCATGAGTCCCTGTGATCGTTTCTGAAGTGATGCTTTCCAAATGAAAATGTGGACCACTATTGATATTTAAAATTTTTGAAGTGCCTTGCAAAACATCCTCAAAAGTGCCTAAGAACTATTTTAATCCATGCTGTCTTCCTTTCCTTTTGTCTCTGACAGCCATGTACCACCTTCTGCACTGATGCCTGGCACAGTGTTGTTGAGAGCCTCTGCTGTCACCATGATGAAGCAGAGCTCTCTCTCCATGATGGAAATCCAAGCAAACTGCATTCAGGAATACCTGCACCGTTGAACTTTTTGCTTCACACAGAACAGGCAGGTGCAAGAAGTGCTAGCTTGCAGCAGTTCTTAACCAGGATCTTCTCAAACAAGAATACCATTAAAAAAGAAAAGCTGTCAGAATCACTTAGGTTCCCATGTGATCTCCTATCACCAGTCTCAATATATACATCTGTGTTCTTAATAACCCCCATCCTTTTTTTTTCAAATGTGCATTTCCCAAGAAATATTTTGCCAAAAGCATAAAATGTTATTTTTGTTAAATGAAAAGTAAAAATTTACTGTTCCATTGCTTTCAGACAACTAATAAAAATGCATCTTTCTAACAGAAAATGACAGTCCTTCATGTAAAAACTAATAAATGTTAAGATGAATACATTCCTTTTATAGGTCACAGTATCATCTTCTAAAAATTTGTGAGGACTTGACTATTTTGTGTGATTACATTTAACCAATAAAATCCTTTGAAAGGCAAATCCATCTTTCTCAGAAGTTTAATGGGAACAAGACCCTTCAGGGTATTTAAGTTATTACCTTTTTGGCTATTGTGAGTTTACCACTTAATTTAGAATAGATCAGTGTGGAAATATAGGAGACTATTCTCTTTTTACATTTTAGAAGAAATCTGTACCATACTAATGTACAGTTGGTACAATAATGGCAGAATAATCTTGCAATCAACCCCATATGTTAGGGTGTGACCTTGAAACCATAACTAAAACCATCAGTCACTCTGTGTGCTAGAGGAGGGAGTGCTCCTTGGCACACTGACAAAATGTTCCAAATCTACATCTCCCAAGTTTCTTATGCAGACTCTAAATCTCTCTACCTGCCCACTAACACATCATGATCTGCTGATCTTGTTTTCTAAAAATTAAAAGATGCAACCTTTTAATGATCTTTGCACTGCTATATGTTCCTAGGTTAAGATGAAATCCCTACATTACAAAAAATACTGGTTTGGTTTGGTTAGGGTATTTTTTTTTTTAATATGGTGCTCTTAACGGACAGCAATTACATCCTTGCACATCTTTGGTTATCCCTGGATCACTCACCCTGTAATCTCCACAGTTCTTATTCTAAAATAGAAGCATTCTCTCCACTCCTGCCTCCCAGAGGAACACCCTTTTTGTAAGAGCAAAGGGCAAGATGCTGCCTGGGTACAGACATCACCAGTCCCTGTAAATACATGAGCAATTTTAATGTCCAGAATTATAACTAACCTAGGCAAAAGTTCCAATAGTACCCTCAATAAAAATGTCAGCTCATCTCCCACCTCAACTTTTTCTCCTCCCACTCCATACCTTCTGTTGGGAATTAATAGAAGCCATCCTCATGCCTTTCCAGCAATCCCTGAGCCTCCAGCACCCCCTTGGCTTTCCCATTGTGCAGCTTGGTCAGAGCAGCATGCCACTCATACCAAACCGTCTGACCCCGCGCCAGTCTCATCTTCCATCACAGCTAACATAGCTCAGAGGGAGTGATTTATGGACCTAGAAAATATTATAACAGCAGAAAGATAGCACAGGAGACCCAGTCTCTGTTAAGCATTCAGTTTTGACCCAAATGAACTTCCACCTGCGCAAAAAAAAAGACAAATACTCTGACACTGTACAGATCTAGTAGTATATGCCTTCGAGTATAGTCTTAAAACTTCTCAAAACAAAATGAATCTAGTTATTATTTCAGGAACTGGCTAAATTCCATCCCGTCCAGCTACAATACCTCTGCATTTTCATTTGAAGACTTATTTCTCTTTCATTTCCAGTGTCCATTTTTTAAGCAGCTGCAGTGGAACATGGCAGAAATGAATGTCCATTCTTAAGGATGGGAAGTGAAGAAAAGCTTTAAATCCCCGTGGGATGAATGTTACTGTGACAATGGAAGACACAGAGACATTTTTAACAACTTTCTGTTTTGTAATTAGGGAGCAGGATTTTTTACTTGCTTTTATTTCATTTTCAGAGCAGTATTGTAATAAATATCTTCCCCTGTCGCTTTTGTTCCTGGAACTGCAGCATCACACAAGCCCAGCAGGACAAAGTGTTCTTGTGAAAAACTGATTTATTCTCTTATCTCTGACAATCTAAGATGGAAGGATTAAGTGATGATCCTCTGATCTTCCTTTTCCCTTGTCTCCATGCATACACTTTGCTCTCACTAGCTGGCTGACCAGTCTTCAAATATATTGCTTGAATGGCCCCGTTCCATTAGGGAGCTGACATCTCTCCCTTTAGAGTGTTATTAATATCAGTCCTTGAAAGCATTTAACCAATGACAATCTAACATTAGCTCACAATGGGATTTAAAGACATTACAGTTCATTAATTTATGGTTTAATACTGCCTTCTTCCAATCTGTTGCCCTTTCTCATTACAAACAGCAAAAAAAACAAGCTATAAAGTCCACAGTATCCTGCATAAAATGCTGCATAAGGGCTTCATTTATTTGTTTACTGGTATGATTGAAACCCTGTTCCTGTTTTGCAAGTCAATTGCAAAAGAATAAGTGCTGGTTGTCTGGCAGATACTATTTTTGCTTCACTTTTCCTCTTCTGACCATTTTTCTTCCTGCACAGTCAATTCACATATTATATTTTCTACTCCTATAAAATATCAGTAAAATATGAGAATCATAACACATTCCAATCAAGTTGAATTCAATAAATAGAATAATATTGTTTAAAACTTTTGCTAGGATCTTCCTGAGAAAAAGGATAGATTAGGAGTTACAACCGATTTAAGAAATGCAGACAGAATGATGGAGAGTTCTGTCATAACCCAAGTTCTTTGCAAAATTGGATCAATTTAATTGAGCTTTAATTGTTCCAAGAAAACATAAAGAATGAAAATATGTCAAAATATCTTTCTTGGGAATCAGAATAAAATATTCCATGTCTTCATCTCATGATCTGTACTTTGAAGTGTGCTTCCTGGCAAGCAGGTGGGCGGCTGTGCTGCCAAGGTCCTGGGAGCCTTGGTGGACACTGTTTGACAGCATGTGCTGCCAGCAAGGAAAGCCAGCAATTTCCTGGGCTGTGGCAGCAGCAGCAGCAGCACAGACCAAGGGAAGTGATGAAGTGCCTCTGCTATGCACATGCTGGAGCACAGCTACAGGGCTGTGTCCAGGTTTGGTGTGCCAGGAAAGATGACGAGCGAGTTCAGCACAGGGTCATCAGGATGGCTGGGGGCTGCTTGTCCAGGGACGAGAGGCTGAGGACGCTGTGCTTGTTCAGCTGGAGAAGCAGGGACTTCAGGAGACAGCAGCAGCCTGTCTACACCCTTGGGAGAAATTCACCAGTGGGAAAGAGCCTGGCTCTTCACTGCGATGAAAGTGGGCATAAGCTGGAACAACAGAAGTTCAGAATGGATATAAGGAAAAACTTTTCTCCCTGAGTCAAGCAGCAGAAGAGGCTGCCCAGAGAGGCTGTGCTGCCTCCATCCTCTGAGGTCTGCAAGGCTCAGCTGAGTGTCCCAGTCCAACCCCATAACTGACCCTGACTGGAGGAGGTGGAACTGAAGCACCCTGTGCTTCTTTCCAGTCCAAATTGTCCTGTCATACTATAAACTTAACTCACTTCTGCTCCCAAATCCTGTTATAGACATTCTACTCATAAGACTCTGGGAAAGCAAGGCCTGTCACTAAGACTAAATATTTCTCATAAAGCAGTAAGACAGTACAGCACTTCAAGATCAGAAAAAGGATGGGTCCATCCTTGACTACAAAGTGTCCTTTTTCTCCTAATTTCTTCATTAAGTCTTATGTATAATTGTTCTACTAAAACTTTAGATATCAAAACTCTCTCCTTTTACCAATTCTGCTGTATTTGAATTCTGGAGTTAATAACCTTGTATTATGAAAGTTAACAAGGAAAACCAGAGATTATTGTATGAACTGACTGTAACCTCATGATACATGAGTATGTTAATATAAGCATTACAAATGACAGTCATAGGATCAGAGACAGAACCTGATCCCTGAATTAAGATGCTTACTTGAACATAGCCAAGAGTTTTTAGCCTGGTATTAAAGCCTGGTATAAAAAACCCTGATGAATCAATGTTACTTATATATCTTTTTAAAACATATTTTGCATTTAAGTAAGCCCCTAGTTGATATAAATCACTCCTGCCAAAACTAAATAAAGATAATATTTTGGCTGCAGGAATGAGTTTATTCAGCAAGATTTAGAAGTGAAAAAAATACAGGTGGTGACATGGAACATTTGTGTAACTCTGTCCCATTCATAAAGTGTCAACTCTGCTCAATCCTCAGTTGCTCCACAAGGGATCAATGACATGCACAGCTTAATGGGAACCCTAATGGGAAGGGTTTTTCTTAATAAAAATAAGCAGAAAATGTGTGTGGGCAGCTTAAAGCAATCTCTCATGTCTTCCAGTACCTTAACAAGAATGGACTCTAACATAGCTTTCATTGCCCTCATTGCTGTTTTTTCTTGCTGTTTATTGTCTCCTCTTCTGATTGAAACACACAGGTGTAATGAATAATTTATAATATTACACATTTACTCTTACAGAAAATGCAGACCATCAACATGTCTATATCAGTGATAAAAATAGATAAGCAGATCCACTAAAAAGAGATAAATAGCAAATGCTTACAAAGCTTCACCAAAATCATCAGCCATCCATCCTTCATAACTGTCCTGTGCTGCTAATCACAGGCCACTAATGCTTTAAGAGCCAGAGCTCTCAGATCCATCACTGTGGATGCTGTGACCAGGCCAATTTCCCAATTTCCTTTGAAGTCTATGAATATAGCAAATGTGAGACAGTAAAAGGGGATTTTTATTTTTTTTTTTTTTTTAAAGGCCTGTCTGTCCAGAGAAGCCTGGGAAGAAATTACAATTAGGGTACTAAGTATATCAGGCTGTCTTTGTCTTGCCCCCTAACAGCTTTACAACATATGGATTTGTTCCTTCATGAATGACTCTGAAGGATGTTTTCTATGAAAAAGAAATGGCTGCAGAAGAACAGGAATTAGAGAATTAGGTTTCTATGCATATGCATAATCAGTATTCCTCAGTATTCATCTCCCATCAGACACTAGAAAGCTAATGTGGTTTTTTAGACAGAAGTATTTTTTAACTTGAAACCAATTACTGATTAAACAGTGGATAGGAAAATGGTCCAGTAAATTGATCATTTTTAATCAGATGCAGGCTAGAGAACTATGGATTATTCAAGCTTAGTTGATGCTTCTCTTGAAAATAAAATGCAAAGTTGGTTACATATCCAGAATAGAAAAGGTTCATTGCTGAAAAAAGAAAATATTTTTCCTTGCAGTGTTGTTCAATAAATACTCAATCAATTTCTCCCCATAAAAGTGAATCCAAAGTACTGGAAATAGGAAATTAAATCTTATTTTAAGTTGCTGACTCAGATCTGATGAGTTTGGTACTGATTCAGCCATTGCTTCCAATTTCATTTTGCACACATAATGCTACCACAAAAAAGAAACATTACCTTTGTCATTGTTTTTTTAAAAATGTCAAAGAATTAATATTTTGTATTGTTATAATACCTTCTTTTCAAAAAGAACTTAGTGTTGGCAAAGACAAATATAATAAAGCTCATATCTTCTTTCAAGATTAGGTATCATGCAAGGAGAAATACTAAAGAATACTCATGGGCTTGTTGAAGGTTATTTAAGGTGTCTGTAGCAGAGTAAGGAACAGAGCTCACACATTCTGATTTCCCCACCCTGTGCTTTTCCTACCAGGTCATCCTGACTAAAATTTTGTTATCTCTGCTTCTGTGCAATCTGGAAAACATTCAGTGCAGAAATTCTCTGCTTCACAGAAAGGAGAAAATCTCTGTTTCACAGAGAAACAGACACTGGGATGTTCCAGTAACAAAGTCAATGCAGTGTAGCCATCTGCCTCCATCCTCCCAGTGCTACAAAAGCAGCAAGGTCTACAATCCTTCTGCTCCCTTCCCAGTTCAGAAGCTCAGACTTCCTCTGCTCTTGTTGCAGTGAAATTACTGACCATGTGTTGCCTAACACACCATACGTTACATGAATGAATAATTAAATGGGAAAAAAAAATAGTCACTCATTTAAGTTACTAAAGAATCAAAAGTAAAAAAAAAAAATGTGAAGTGGAAAAAGTCAGGAGTGAATAAAGTGAGTGTGAAGAGGATTTAGGAGCAAGTTTTTTTTCACCTGGGATTCCTACACAAGCAACATTGACTTAAATGCTCTTAGATGCATTAACAAATCTACATGCAAGATGCAACAGAGTTAAAGGTGATAATTATTTTCCAACCTTGGCCTCATGTTAATATCTTGCTATCACCACAGCACTGCATGATTTCTTCATCTCCCCTGAGATGAAGCATTAAGATTGAAAGGCCTAGTACCACTTTCAGGACTATTATTCTTCTGAAGCATTTTTACAAGAGGAAATGTGAACAATCTGCCACCAAGGAAAACCAGGTACCACAGCAAAACCAGAACTTCATGGTCAGGTGCAGATGAAAATCTTGAAGCAAATACCTAAAGGAATACACACAAGAAAGTTCATTTAAAATACAATGTTTACTGGTTTTTATGCTGCATTTATGCATCTGGAGAAATGCATAACATGATAGCAAATGATATTTACTATTATTATAATTCTTCTTTAAAGGAAACTGCAAGATTTTAACCAATTTTTGAGTCCCAAATAGAATATCTCAAAACTTTCTCCTAGAATAAAGTACTAATCTATAGAGCTCCCTAGACTTTTTGGTTTAAAATTAAGGTACAGCAATTACCTTTCATGAGCATTTTCCTTTCATTAGTTAGAATAACAATTATGAATCATCAGGTAGAATATGGTTTATACAATTGCTATTATCAATGAGGATATAATTTCCATAACCACATAGGAAACATACCACTACTTTCAAGAACAAATTACCAATATATAAGTATAAAATTAATTAAAATATGAAAATATTGAAATTTTTAAAATACAATAAATTATTTAATATTTCTAGAATTTTGGATGATGGTTTGCCTTTTTGTTGTGATGCAGAAAGATTCTAACTGTCAGATTGCCCCTTCTGATGGGTCATTTTTTTCTCTAATGATTTCTGTATAAATTGTGAGTATGAAATCCCCATGTGGGGTCTATGTACATGAACCCAGAGGTGTTTTCTCAAGCATGGACATCACAGAGGTGCTGCAGGGGGCAGGGTCCACACAGAGGCAGAGCCCCTCCAGCAGGAGAGGTGAGTGTGTAGGGGGAGCCACTCAGGCCAAAGAGGGGCACTGGGCTGCTACCCACAGAGCTGTGGAGGCACAGCCACCTCCCACCCCCTGGGCTATACTGAGAGCTCAGAACCTGAGTGACCTAAAACACTACTGGAACAGCAGCCCATGTGCTCCCAGCCACTTCGGGGGATGTGCAGGTGCCCTTAGAACATCCAGGAACAGCTAAAGAAGAGCAAGTAGGCATTTGCAGATGCTCATTAACATCTAAAAGTGCCTGATAGTGTGTTGTACTATTGATACAGCTTCTGAATGTGTAGTTCAAATTATTCACATTATGTATTTCACATAAATTGTCCTTTAAATACATGTTATTAATAAATCAACCAACCACTTCCATCTTATTTGGTTGAAATAATTTGAAATTACCCGTTCTTCTCCCTATCAAACATATATACTATCATGCCACTGCAACACTGTGTCCCTTCAAACCTCTTTTTATCCTGAAGCAGCTTTTTTACTAAATGTTTTGTTTCACTAGAATGTTTCTAATAATACTTTTTTTACAATGCATGAAAAAAAAATAGTGGAAAAACTGAACCATGAACACAGAACCTTATGCCATAATGACTCGATTCAAAGGCAAATTAAAACAAAGACTTGATGACAATATTTTGGCATAAGTGTAATTCTTATCTAGAAAATTAATCGAAGGGAATAACACTTCAAAATTATTTCATGCACTAGTGTGAATTTGGCTCGAAATACTTCTTACTTTGCCTTCAATGAATAAAATTGCAGTAACTTCGTTTGGCTACTGGTGGTTTTATGATTTGACTGAGGAACCCAAATTTAGCGTGACAGCTAAGAGGAACTGGGTCTCCTCCCCCCTCACTTATGTTCTCTCCCACTTGCAAGCACTGATCACTCAATCCTCTGTTTGTAAAATAGTTATATTCTGAAGAGGAAATCTGAACTCTTTGATTTTTTCCTAATGAGTTTAACTCCCTGAAGCAGCTCATTGTAGAATACTGAGAGACTCAGTAACAAGCTGAATGAGGCTGGTAGGAGCTAATGAGACTTGCAGGAACAAATCTAGTTCTACCTCCGATTCTTAATTCTCTTTATTTCTTAAAGTTTGGGAAACTTGCTCAGTCCATTCCTACCTCAAAGCTAGCACCTGAAATATTTTCCTCATTTCTACAGATATGGGCAGACTGCAGAAACTTGCTAAATTATGATTTTGCTGAGGTTCGGATTAAACTTAATTGCAACTGTACATATAAGGACTTAAGTGAATTGTCACAAAATGGATTAAAATGTGTTAGTACAGTTTAAATGCTAAATTCCAAATTACAACAATTGGATTGAAATTTGGGAATATTTAAAAATTGGATTAATTAATTAAAAAATTAATGCTCCTTCCAGTGATAATTTCTGAATTAAATGTTTGCCTCTGAGTTCTCATTTTGTTGCCCCTTCTTTCATTTCCTTTGAGATTCTTCCAGATCGTTATCCCACCGATGCATCTGACCCACTCTCTCTGCTAGTTCTACACTGGGCCATATTCCAAGTCTCTGTCCCTACCTGTGAGATGCTCAGGGACTGTGCTAACTGTACCAGAGAAAATCCAGGGCCAACAGTCCACACGTACAAGAGCTCACTTCATTTCACCAGTGCAGAAATCACAGGGGTTTTAGCAATCATCCTAGGACACTGCAACTGCTGCCCAAAGAATAGGAAACCTACTTACCACAGAACTATCATTTTCTGCTCAGACTGCCAGGCACAGATCTGCAGCCTTCTTTCCCTCAGGAAAACATATTGGAGGATGTACATTTAAAGAAACAGGCCAGATTTCCCTGTGCATGCCCTATGAGAACAGAAACAAATCACAGGCATGATTTCTACCTCCCCCAGAAAGGATTAGAGAGAAGCATTTTTGTGCCATTTCCCAGATTAACATGGAGGAATATCAGCTCTGACTGGAGTGCTAACACCATGCCTGGAGCAGAACAGGTTACCAACCCTGTGACTCTTAGCTCTGGCCAAGGAAACATGGAGGGAATGATTCACCATCCTTTCAGGAAGTCACTGTGCTGCAAAAAAATTAAATCCCAACAGAATTCACTCAGTGTGTAAGTCTCACACTGCCTGGACATATAGGGCTCAGTTTCACCCTCATTAATAGTTTTCTCTCATTTGATTAAAGGGGTGTCTGGTGTTAGCTGCCCTTAAGCCGCAATTAAAAAGCATTTTACGTTTAGTCAGTTATTTGATAACACAGAGAATTTTTCTCTGTTAAGGGACCTATTCATAAAAATCTAATACATAACAAAGCCTGACTTAATTTGTCTTTATGGAAGGGTACACTTTTTATTCAACCTTTAATCAGAGGATATAAAAATGTCTTACAAGAGCAGATGAGAATTATTATGCACTACCAGAATTTGGAGGAGCTCAGGTGTGGGGTCTGTAGAGATTTTTTTCAGTGTCATGTTTCAAGTCAGTGGAAAAGCAGAGACTAAATGAAGGTCTCCTGACACTAAGGATCATTAGATCAGCTATTGTATTAAAACACTTCTCTGTTCCCTTTGTGGTCTGCAACTTGGAACAGAAAAAGGAATAAGGCAAACAGTCACCTTACTGGAGTCTGACAGGTTACCACAGCTCATCTGAACCACACTCTGTGTATTTACCCTTATTCTGCCCCCAATATGAGGAATCTGATACAGTTTAAAATTCCTTCAATGCTGACTAAACTAAATCAAATTTACTATATGATTGTCATGGGCTTAGAGCAAACTCATAAATAGTACTGAAATCTGGCAGTATGTGGTATCTTGGTAAACCACTTTCTTGGTAACTTAGCTACCTGATAAACCCTATCTTTTGATGAGGTATGTCTCACTCTGCTCAAGACCTAAAAAACCTTAACAAACTAATGAAATTAATTATATTTACTGACTTATTTATATGACTTATCTGTAAGTGGTCACTATTTTAATCACTGATCATGTCTTTCCAAAATTCAATATGCATTTATAAGGTACATATTATAAGTATATAGTGTACGTAAAAATATAACGTGTCCTGTACCCATCATCACATCACAGAAATGGGAAGCCCCAGACCTTTTATGCCCCTTCATCTTGCAGCCTTGCAGAGGGTAAAAATCAAGGAAGATATATAACAACAATATTTTAATCTTCAAAATACTTATGTAGCAGACAAGGCATGAAAGCAGATTTCCCCTCCTGCCTCTCTAATTCATTCAATTTTGCCTTCTGGAATCTGCTGTACTTTCTGTACTAAAGAATATCGAGAGCTATTTTCTAGCTGGTCCATTTCAATCTGCAATATAAAATACCTATTACCCACAGTGTCAGACTATAGAGGACTCTCCAGGGAAAATCCTGTTTCTTGAGCTACAGACTGGACAAGGAACTAGAGCACATATTACAGTGGCTAGAGCAGACAGACTGAACAGGATAAAGGTCTCTGTCCTCATATTTATGACAGGATGAGTTGGACTATTTCAGCTACATGATACTCTCTATGAGCAAACACAAACACAAACAGATGCCAAAACAAAACACATTTCTGTTTGTGCAATAACAGCAGATGGAGGATTGTCATGGAGCCTGCAAGGTAGGGCATTCATTTAATATAGATTCATACTTGCTGATCATGCTCATGCTTAGTTCATATCACCTCATCTGGTGTTTCTCTTACCCTAGTTTTTTGCTTGGAATCATAAAAGTGAATATTTTAATGTGCTCATCTTCTAGAGACAAGCACAGACAGAATAGTTTCCCATCACTTTAATTATTGGATAGCACACTGTCTGGAGCTCTCAACAGCCACAGTTTCTATTTATTGGAAAACCTTTAACTCTCTGTGAGGAGGATCATTATCTGATACTTTGCAAGTGAAGTGTTTGATGAGAACATGATTAATCAGGAAGTATTCTGAGCAGCTCAGCTCTTGGTGACAGGCCCATAATCAAAGAGGCAATAAGAATGTGCACTAAAGCAATTTTGTGATTAACATATACATGATTCTGGCCACTGCTGTATGCAAAGCAAAATGTTGAGGACAAGTGGACAGAAAATGAACAAAATGTCTTATTTCCATAATTTTTCAAATGAAACCTGAACTGAGCAGGAATAAAGCTGCAATAACCCTCTGCCTTCAGCCAACGAGAACTGTAAATGCAAAATCTAGTAAGTAACATATTTCCTTTTCTTAATTCCAAAACTACTGGCACTCCTTATTCATTTTCTCATTGCCTAGAATATGTCATGCAGTCAGATTTCAAAAGAAGCTTTATATTTAGCTGAAAGAAAAGCTGGGCCAGGCATGGCAAACAGACATTGATTAGTATCAGCCTGCCAAAAAGATTCTGCAAAGATCTTGCCAAATGAAAACATCCCCCCCTTACCCCCATCTTCTCTGGTAGCCTGATAGCTTTTCTGTTACCTGTTTTCTTTGTTCATTTTTATCAATTAATTAAGGTGGCAGTTTGTCTTGCAGTCTTCTGGGTAGCCTAACCAAGAACCGTGACAGAGCAGTGATTCTGTTCACCTGTTGGGGACAGCTGAAAGATCTCCAGAAGGAAAATATTACTGAAGGAAAGAAGGAAAATAAGCTCACATCCAAAGCCTTCTTTCATATATAAAGAAAGCAGGCAAAGGACTAAGACCCAAGAGTTTTAAATCCTTTTGTTTCTTTCGAACTCCTGTATTCCTTATCATATTTAAAACACTTGCTACAATATTCCAGCAAAATTTAAAAAATGTGATCACTAAGCTTATCAAAATACCTGAAGGTACGAAGGAGTTATTGCAAGGTTCAGCTGGGGTATTAATTTTTACACTGTCATACTAAATAACATACTTTAATCCTTCTTCACTGGCAGAAAAACTACCTTAGGTTCTAAGAATATGCACATAAGCAGCAAGCTGTGAAGGAGTGTCCTGTAAGTTTGTAGCTTAAGTAAAATCACAGTAACTTCATTCTGTGCCATATTCTAAGAAGGGGAACTGTGGATATATGTGTTAGGGATGCTTCCAATCCTGAATTAGTAGGTCTATGCCTACAGGCAAAAGTAACTCAAAAATTATTTGAGACAGATTCTCCATTGCTGCAATCTTGGTACTACCCTTCACACTGGCAAGGAGTAGGTATACAATACAACAGCACTTTTCAGCCACTTTGTCTTCATTTTGCAGAGATGTAAATGACTGCAAAGGTACAGAGTTATGGAGAATCTGGCACTTCATAAATATTAATTAGCAAGGAATTACACTGCCCCGTTGTGGTGCTAAGCATTATCATTCCCACTTAATAAATGGCGCTGCAGTCACAGAACAAGGTCAATCTACTAATTCACAATAGCACCAGACAATGACAGAGCCAGGAATAGAATACAGGTGCCTCACAGCTACTTGTTAGTCCTGTGAGCCCCACAGCTGTACTTTTTTTGTGTTTGCCTTTCTTACTGTAACCGTTCCTGAAAACAGCTAAAATTACATCATATTGCTGTCTCTTTACCTGGGGAAAATACGTGAAGATTCCCTGCAGCAAAGAGCTGTCCATGTCACAACACAACACAATCAGCCAGGGATGGTTTCCCCTGGGACAAGAGGCATGACAAACAACAAGTTAAATGAGCAGCTCAAAGGGATTTTTTCTTGATAAAAGGTTGGTTTAAAAATAAGTAATGTCATGTTAATTGTGGTATTTCCATTGACTGTCCAACATTAAAAGGCTTAAGAACACACCCTGCACAGTCTAGTGATTGAGATATATTGTAGACAAATTGTAGACAAAATTTGAAGGATTGAAAGAGTTGATGCTGCACCAAGAAACTTTGATATTTTGATGAATCTTGAATTTTTGTGACTTGCAATGCCAAGCAAGATCTTCTGTGCTCCGGCCAGAAATACTGAGGGTAAGGGAAGCAAATAAAAATAAAAGCAACTTCTCAGGAAAAAAAAAGGTGTCAAATACTCTCAATATTTGACAATATCTGTCACATCAAGACACAGATAAAAGGGACACTGAAAATGAAAGGTTTAGGAGCAGAAAAACACTACACAACTACTCTTTAATCTCCTCCAAAGACCAAATAACATTTCTATTTTAGAGATGCCTTATGTCAATTTAAAAACTTCATTTAGCAGACTGAAAATTACCTGACTAGAATTCCATCATCAGAAGTCTCCGTTGATTTGAAAAGCATAAGTACAAGACACTGGGGGTTTCAGATTTTGTTTGACAAAGTTCATAGTCACACTTCCGTCTTACAAGATAGCTGATGCAAAAACTTGAAATTTCAGATGAAGGACACACAATCTACCAACAAATACAGGAGTTAGTCCAATACTTCTGGAATTAGCAAGAGGACACTATTCTGAACACAAGTTATCACTGAAGAGATAACTGTTTTCTGATAACTGCTAAATGGTCAAAATTCAGTGATTTGGGGACACCTCAAAGTATCCAGCTGTCCATATCTAGCATGAACTGCTAGGGAAGCCAAGAACAAAATGAGTAGCTGAAGCCAGGTGGTAATGCAAATATCAGTTTGGTGGTCTACAGGTACTTTCTCTATTCCTGCAGCAAACAGAAAAGGTAATTAAATATAACACTAGGCTATAGTGAAACAATCAGGTGAAGGAAGAAAATCAAATATGGAGCAACAGTATTTTATATCCTATCAGCAGTTGTCTAAAAGAAAACTCTGCCAGGATTTTGGACAAAATGATAATGACAGATCTGAACATTCATTTGCATTACCAAACCACTACAATCTAAAATTAAATATGTTAAGACCAAACTGTTTCTCTCGATATATGATTGTTTCAGCTCCACTTAGATTTGAGTGATAAACTATCCTCAGTATGAAGAAAATCTGAAGCAAATTGAGGTGAAGCAGATCTGACATGGACTGAAAGCTGTCTGGGTGGCAGGGCCCAGAGGGTGATCAGTGGCACCAAGTTGAGTTTGAGGCCAGTAGCCAGTGGTGTACCCCAGTGGTCAATGCTGGGGCAAAACAACCCGACGTCTTCAAGCATCTTGACAGCATAGGGGGCAATGGGCACAAACTGAGACACAGGGGATTCTGCCTGTTTTTTCAGAAAAAAACCAGTTTTTTCCTGTGAAGGTGACTGCACAGTGGCACAGGTTACTCAGAGGCTGTGGAGTCACCATCCTTGGACATATTGAAAAGCCTCCTGGAATTGTCCCTGAACAACTGCCTCTAGGCAAATCTGCTTGAGCAGGGGGTTGGATCAGATGATTTCAGAGGTCCCTTCTAAAATCACCATTCTGTGATTCTATGAAATATAAAAACGTCAGCCCCAATATTACTACTACTCCTGTCAGAATTAGCATAGAAAATGGCAATGAGTGAAAAGCTATCACTCAACTCCTCAAAGACATCAAGTAAGAATATGCAACAGAGGCTTCATTTTTCCATCATCTGCATGTTAGTTCCTATATCTGAAAGGAATATAGTACAGTGTAGAAGTGTTTCAATATTGGTGACTTGTAACAGTCTCTAAGGGTGCTCCACTTCCTGGAGATAGTTGGGACTTTGCAGACAAACAAGAACCCAACTTTTATACAAGGGGAAACCCCCATTGCTCTACCTTCAGCTTGGAACAGCCCTGCTTTCCAGTCAGCCACAAAACTGGGGCATACTGAGCTTTAGTATTCTGTGCTGCATTCATCTTACACTGAATTTCTGTTGCCACAAAAGGCATACTGCAGTTTTGTCTGATACCACTGAAAAACCCTTCTCTTGACCTCAGCCCGCAATGAACAGGCACTAAACTTATGAAACTGACATCTGGAAGACAATAAAAATAGTCAGATTTGGGGGACCCTTGGCATGTTAAAACTTCTCAGTTTTATCTGTCTAAACAAATAAGCAAACAGACTACATTGAAGCTTTATATGGGATTCCCAGACAAGTCATTAGAGGAAATATTTGGTTGTTTCATGACAGTATTCAAAAGCTAAATGTCAGCTGAAGTATCAAAATTTCTTTGTTGATCACTTAGGCAGTTTTAGAACATGATGAAAAAAAGAAAATAATCCCCAACATTGCTTTTACTTGTAAAATTCCTGTAACAAGTCAATAAACATTCATCTGAAAAGAAGCAGGGGACACATTAAAACTTCAACTAGACAGTTCTTTAAACAAG
>VZTT01052703.1:0-27895 GCA_013400855.1 Buphagus erythrorhynchus
CTTTACAATCTGTTTTTAACAAAATATTTTATGTAGGTTATACTTCTACTGTTAAAGATCCGGTGTGCACTATCATTACTGGTTCAATTGCTGGTGTAATTCTCCTGCTTCATTCTGCCACAACAAGCAACAACTTTACTGGTATTCATCAGTTTTACTGCAGTTACACTTTCAGACTTTTCAAAAGTCATTTGATGATTCAAGATGGCTTTCTTCTATGAATAAGTTCTTAGAATAATTTGTAAGATTTAAATTTGTCACTTTACTATCACGTATTGGAAAACCAATTACTAAATCCTCAGAAGAAACAAAGAAACTCCTAGTTTCAGGCATCTCTTGTAAATTAAGCAGGACTACATTTTACAGCAGCATTTTATGCTGGTTTCTATTCCAAAGCTAATAAGCCAACTAAAAATTTCCAGCTGCCTAAAAAAAAGTGTATACACAATAAAATGGGAAGTTCTCATCTGGGTACAAAGTTTATTTCTACATGATTCTCTGGTAAAAGGATTTGATCTGAAATTAGAGATTTAAAGACTACTCATTTAACTATGAGGTCCAAATAATAACTGAAATTCTGGTATCCATTTCAAGAGATGCCACAAGGGTTGTTTGACATTTCCATGAGGGTAAAAAAAGAAAGAAGTCAAGTGCTCAAAGAAAAGCCGAAGTTTTAAGTCAAACCTCCAAACAGCACTGAGGAGCAGCCTGCTACTCTTGTAATCTTTAGAGTTTACTCAATGAAGACTATTCCTCTCTCCACCAGGCAGGTTTAGCACCTACTGCACCAGTCTCTGTTGCTGATCTGAAGCAATTCAGTCACCACTTCAATCATGTTATTGTTGTATTTCTTCAGCAGCCGCAGGTTTAACTGCCTGTCACAGAATCCCATCTCACACAGGCTGGACAGCAGAGCAGCAGTCTGCTCTTCTGGAGCTGCAGGCTGCTGAAAACAAAAGACAGTAAGATAAGCTAAGAAAGGTAATTTATTTTTTGCCATTTGAACTAGGGGCCCTGCATTATACTAGAACCAAACTGAGCACAGAGACTCTTCTGGCCCCATTTAAGCTATTTATAATCCCTTCACTGCTCACTTACAAAGGTGAGTTACTACTCTTACATGATGCTACAAGAGACATGCTTCCATCCCTATGGCATGGATTTCCCAGTCTGCTGGGAGCAGCAAACCTCAAAGGGATGCCGTCACACTTAACATTTTACTCTTACATTAACTCCAACACAGAATATTGATACACTTAAAACACATACACCTATAAATTTAAGGTTGTCATTCCACGAAACTCACATAGCATACAGGAAAGACATTCACCTGTTCAATAATTGGTGGTCCAGCAAATAATGCTTTGTAGGCAGAAGCAGCAACAGACAAAGCCCCTTTCACGAGTTCTCCTGCAATGCTGCTTCCTTGAGGGTACCTGTGAAGAGACCAGGTGCTGCTTTAGGGTCAGTAAAGCCAAGGGTTTGTTTCAGTGAAATGCAAGTTGCAGCCTGTTGAGGCAAGGACTGTTGGAGACAACAGCTTGTGATCCAAAGCAATCAGCACTGTTGGGAACTGAGCTATACAAGAAGGTCCTTCTTTTTTTTTTTACACCTATTAAATTGTGGGTGTTTGTTTTCCATGAAATGACCTTTTGTAAAGAGTTTAGTGTTCTCATCTAGAAGAGAACATACCTACATGAAAGCTGTGCACTGACACATCCATTCAGGCTAGGGTAACTTCTATTTGTTTTCTATGAACACTTAAGTTACTTTATATTCTACTCAACATTTTTACTTATTTGTCCAGTCTCAGTATTATAAGACAACTTTATAGCTAACTTTTAAAATCCCCATTCTAAGAATCCTGAGATTTTTCAGAAAAAACCCCACAGAATTTTAGAAGCATTCAACTTGAGCTCTTCATTAACTTCAGCTTGCTGGTTCTGTGTCCTTTTGATTTGTGCCCAAGTAGAAACCAAGATCTTATGAACACATAGCATGTTTGCCTTAAGAAGGGAGGCCTCTCTCCAAATTAATGACTACACGAAATCTGTAGGCCAGAGCTTTTTCCTAGGTGTCTAATTAAGCTGTTCTCAGTCTAAAATAGTGTTTGTGAAGTCACAGCTTCAGCTTCATTACCTCGGGTATTCTGAGAACTTAGTGAGAAATGCAGAAGATCCTGGCCCATGATTATCTTCACCACTGGGTTCTGGAAGAGGAAGACAAAATGTCAATGTGTCCAGTTAATGACAATTAAGCTGGAGAAATGCAATGCATACATAAACAGAAAAAACTGTGTCTTGGTACAACACTAATACTCTAACTTTAGTCATGCAGACCAGGTATCCAGGATTGTCACTGCAGTGAAAGCAGTCAGAGCATTTTCAGAACCATGTGACTGATTCATCAGTGGTGTTTAACATAAGAGGAACTCTTGTAGGACTCTACAATCTCAGTGACTGTAACAGCAGCTTAAATACACAGCTCATTAATTCAAGAGCAAGGTCATTTTCCAGATGCCTGTAAGTATTTTTGAGTATCCTCTTACCATTTCCCATAATAGATGCTCTTAACTGATCCACAAAGCCAATTATTTCTTTATTTGCAGCATCCATATAGCAAAAGCTCAATACCCAAAGAAAAACTAAAATCTTTACTTGGTAGATTTCTGCTCTCCTCAAGAGAAACGAGACATCAAATTCAATACTAGGCATAAGGAATAGGTGATGGCAATAGTCTGCACCCTTCATTAAATACTGTCAATACCTTCTTTTTGCATTTGATCATGAGGAGCAGAAGAGATGTTCTCTGAAGCTGGTGTGTTTGGTTCTTGGAAGATAGAATTCTGAAGAGATGAAAGATTCCTGAGAGCATAAGGCAAAAACATCACTACTTTTATTCTGCATGTACACACATAAATAAGTCACCATCAACAGAAAAATGAAAACACTTCACATTCTCCCTTCTCTCCCTTTCTTGCACTCACCTAAATCAGTGAGTACAGACTCCATAAAAATGTTGCAGGATTTAAGAACATTTACCTCAGTATATGACAAAACTTTTGTTATAACAATTCCTGTTTGTCAAGTACTAGAGACCTTGCAGACTCTATAGCAGTACCAGCATGACCATTTTGTTCTTGTCCCCAAACCATACCTTTGTGCCTGGGGTAAGCTGTCCACAGTCGCTAGGGTTAATGGTACTGCAGCCAGTGTTTGGGAAGTTGTCAGTGTATCACTGACCCTCTGGATCTGTGGCTGGCTTCCCCCTTCTGGGCTCTCTGCTGCTGTTTCAGGTTCTCCTGTCTTTTCCACACCAGGCTGAGAAAGAGCTGAACTATACATGGAGTCACCCAGTGGCCGACTGGTGTCAAAGCACTCAGGGAGAATGATGATATAATCCTCTGAAGAAGCAGAGGAGCACTGACTCTGAACATCATCTTTATCATCTTCCCCTTCATCACCATTGCCAGTACCACTACGGGGGCTTGTGCTCTCATCAGACAGTGGAAGGTCTCCTAGCAGGAAAAAAAAGTGAGGTATTAACCATTGTCCATTTGTATGGACAACAGCAGAGACAGAATTGTCCCACTTGAAAGGGACAAGTATTTAGAAACAACTGCGAACTTTAGCTGCTGCCATGACTGGTGTAATTTTCCCTGTTGTAAGGAGGGTGTAGTGTGAAAGAGTAATAGATCATAATGTTAAGCCTATGCAAATACACTCCTGGTATTAGTGCTTACAGTAAAAAAAGGACTAAGAGCTATATAGAGAACTTAAACTGTAGTTTTCAGCTCCTAAATTCCACATATTAGGAACAGGTCAGAAACATTTCAAGCTACGTGTACAAAATATGGAGGCACCAGTCATGCATACCATATGAGCACTTATTTGAATACCCAACTGGAACTTTTTGTTCTCAATTTCACTTCTTTAAAAAACAGCTGTTAAAGAAGCTGCTGGTTAAAGTACTGACACCAATTTTCTGATGTAATGATTCTCACAACTGGGACAATCTAATGATTCTCTTCATCTAATGAAGATCAATTTCCTAGAACAGTGTCAGATCTTACATATGATTTTTTTACAGCTTTATTTTACATTCAAACCCATTTTACTTACCACAGGTATTTTCTGTTACCAGTTCTGACTGAGGAATCTTTGCTTCCTTTTTGGAAGTGGAATTACTATTTATCATAGGAGATTCTTCATTTATCATATTGCAACTGAAGGTGTCTTGCAATGTTTGTAAAGAGTCTAATAAAACCAATCAGAAAAAACAATTAAATTACATCAACCACCTGAGATGAGCAATCTCTGTCTCGTGCCTGACTGCAAACAAGTCAAGCCAGAGAAGGCAGCTAATGGCAGTACTTACTCTGGAGGATTTTGGGGTTTTTTTGGGGGGGTTTGTGGTCAGGTGCAGCATCCAGGGTCAGAGATCGAATTACAGTTTCACAGACAAACTGAGTCCCACTCATATCTTCTTCCCCTTCCTCCTGGCTCAATGCATGTTCAGCTTTCACTTTCACCACAGAAGAGTCCACAGAAAGGCAGGCTTCTGCCATTCCTTGGAAAGGGAAACATAACAGATTTTACCACCACAACAAGGAAATATAAGAAGAATTTTTTAGACTAGCCATAGCTAATATTGACTCCGTGTGTAAATTCCTTCTAAAAATTGAAATATTTTTAAATTCAGCTCAAGTTGAATGCAAAAGTGATTGAGAAGTATGGGGAGCACACCTGAAACGTTTGGAGTATAACCTAGTCTGTAAAGGGCAGATTGTTAATTCTTCCAACAATTCTAGTGGTCAGACAAATCAAAAGAAGCATTTGAAAGGATTTTATACAAGGGCATGCAGTAATAGGACAGCAGGGAATGACTTTAACATGTCATATATTAGATTATATATTAGATTAGATGTATTAGACTAGATATTAGGCAGAAATCTTTCCTTTTGAGGGTGGTGAGGCTCTGGCACACGGTGCCCAGAGCAGCTGTGGGTGCCCCATCCCTGGAAGTGCCCAAAGGCAGGCTGGACAGGGCTTGGAGCAACCTGACATAGGGGAAGCTGTCCCTGCTCATAGCAGGGGGGTGGAACTGAATCATCTTTAAGGTCCCCTCCAACTCAAACCATTCTGTGCTTCTATGATTTCTATTTCCAAATCTATGCATATATTATGCTCCAACATCTATAATCACTACTGTAGTGTCAGACTCCAGCAGACTCCAGGTTTATGAGCCAAACAACAGGTTTGCTTTTTTTCTAAAGAAGGGGAAGACAGTAGTTAGAATTCCTTTTAGACATCAGTTTGCTGACTACACAGAAGTGACAATATCCTCCCTTCACCCCCAAGCTTCTCAGGACTACTGCTTACCAGGCACTAGTTTAAATCCACTCCCCTCGTTCTCCTCCTCTATCTGACCTAAGCCAGGTTTCTCCAGCAAGGGGCTGTCACGTGGCAAAGGGGACATGCATGGAGTCATGTCTGGAAAACACAGGGAGCAAAGATAATTGGCACTGAAGGAGAAGGAGCCTCCATGGGGTAACATTTTTAAGGGACATTCTTTTAAGACTGAAGAAACTTAGTTATTTTGCAAGATAATCTGGTGGAATAAACAACTAGCTTTTCATTACTCTGCCACTGGCTGTGCAAAGAAAATAGCAGCATTCCTCAACATATGGAATGTTATGTTCTTGGGGATATAAAGGTGAAAAGAAGCCAAGACTGAAAAATACAAAGGATAGCTGTCTGTGCTCAAGAGAGCACACAGAATACAGGAGCCTTACCAACAGGAGTGTTGTGTGGCACTCGCTCCAATTCCTGCACAATATTAATGTCCAACAGCTCAAAGGACAGCAGATCCTACAGGAAAAAACAACACAGTTGCCATGAGCAAACTCTGAAACTGAATCAGATCTGTACTTGGCAGCACAGGTCTCACTGATGCATAAATAACACTTTGTTCCTCAGCACAACCTCAGGGGGCAGTTTTCCCACAACATATATTTACATCACTGAATATATTTATATCACTGAATATAGTGCACAAATCAGGGCAGCAAGGGACAAAGCTAAGAACTCCCTTGTTAGGGCCAGAGACAGACTCAATGCTGACTCTTTTTTGAGATTCTTTATTTGTCCTACACATACCTTCCACATTATGACAATGCCCAATACCAGTTTGAGAAAACAGCTCTGCTATATAAAACGCAATATACTCTTTCTGAAAATAGAGTGGCCGTTTTTAGAGCTCAGAAGCTTTATTCTTACAGATGTCTGCCTACCTAGACATCAAACCCAGGGTGGTTTGCTTTGTATCCACCTGAATTTTAGCACTTTACCTGTGCAGTGAGGAGATCAACAGATGGGATATAAAATTCTCTCTCACTTGGCAGATTTTTGATCTTTAAAGGAACAGCTGGCAGAGATATTTCAGCCTTCTCTGCAATTTCACCTATCAGTTGAGCACCTGTTTCTGTCTTTAAGGAAGCATCCTGCAAAAAATAAAAAAAACAGAAGCCCCTTAGCCACAGTAAATAAAACATCACATGAGATCTAAAGCCTGAATTTTGTGTAAACACACAAGTAATTTGAAAGAATTTTAAATCAACTCATTACAGAGCCAAAAGGACAAGACCTAACAGAAATTCTGCAATGTTTCAGTTCAATCAAAGGAGTAGACAAATAGCTGCAACAGACTGATAGTTAATGTCATGCCTGTCAAAATGAACAACTACTTTAAAACTTATAAATGCAATATATGTTGTATTTCTTTCCTATTAAAAATAAAATTTAAAAGCAAACAGCTAAAAGAATCCCCTTGAATAGTTAGTTAGGAACACTATGCCAAATAATACACAATGCTCCTTCTCCTAGGCAATGCTGAACTGCCCCAAATACCAGGTGAGTGACTTGCCTGTTTGGTTCTGGAAGCTCTACTCTTCTGACAGGAGTCAGAATCCTTCCAATCACTTTCTACATAGTCAGCAGCTGGAGAGGGATCCACAACAATACTGCACCAGATCCTTGGCCCAAACTGTTCCCCTCTGTGTGACAGTCTCCAGTGAGAAGTGTAAGTTCCTTCTATGTTGGGAGCTACAAACTCAACTGAAACAGTTCCTACTTGTCCAGATGGAAGGGATGGCACTAAAACATCTTTTTTCTCAGAAGATGCCAAGGTCAGATTGCCCCACATAAGTTTCAACTGAAATATACAACAGAAAAAGCCAAAAGTTAACTTCTCAAGCTTCCCTGCACAGTGTGGGCAGTAGGAAGCAGAGTTCCTCTGCTGAAAGGCCTTGTAGATTCCAGGCATGGAGAAGACAGGCTGCTAGTGCACATCCTCACATTAGTCACCATCAACACAAAGATACCCCCATCTCTCAATACAAGTGCAGCCACTCACAGAACAAAGGGTTTTGGAGATCAGAAAAGAAACAGAGCAGTTGTAAACAGGGTCAAATTGTACCATTATAACATGAGGGACATACTATTAATGGGAAACATGTTCAGGCCAAAGGAAATCTTAAACAGGTCCTACCAGAGACTCACATACAAATGTTACCATCTAGAATGATTTAAATGTGCAGAAGGAAGAGCAAAGGCAAGATACCTTTGTGTCTGAGCTCCATTCCACGTTGCCAGTATTCTTCATTCGCCAATGTTTGATAAACTTTGTTCCTGGTTTCAAGTGAGTACCATCAGGCAAATTCTCATCCACAAATACTGCACTTAGTGTTGGGACAACTGCTTGGAAGGGTTGATTAGGACTCCTGGGATTGGAGAGAGGAAACAAAAAAAAAAAAAAAAACCACCAAATATACCAAAACTGAAAAAGTTCAGCTGCTGATTAATGCTAATTTGGCTTTTAAATGCCCTAAATGGAAGGGATGAATTAAAGAAACAAACTATACAAGTTTTACACTGCACATTCATAAACTCAAAGGGAGTGGGAAATGCAGAGCAGTTGCCTGCAAAGTCTGCTGTCTAATAAACCTCAGCTTAGCAGCACATTAAAAAAAATAAAATTGCACTGAACATAAATATACAGAATGTACTTGACTTTATGCAGACACACTTAATAAAACAGGAAGATAGAGACTTTTAAAAAACTGTCAGCAATGTTAATTTATGCTGTATGAGCATGCATGTGTATGTATAATCCTAGGCACTCTCCTTCCNGCACATTCATAAACTCAAAGGGAGTGGGAAATGCAGAGCAGTTGCCTGCAAAGTCTGCTGTCTAATAAACCTCAGCTTAGCAGCACATTAAAAAAAATAAAATTGCACTGAACACAAATATACAGAATGTACTTGACTTTATGCAGACACACTTAACAAAGCAGGAAGATACTTTTAAAAAACTGGCAGCGATGTTAATTTATGCTGTATGAGCATGCATATGTATAATCCTAGGCACTCTCCTTCCTCCTAAATCTACAAAAATCACTAAGTTGCTGGTAATAATCATCAGTTACTTTTTTTTTCTTGTCTCCTACTCTCCTCTCTAAAAACACTACCTTGCAAATCATGTTTAGACAAAATTCTCATGCAGTCAAATGACAAATCATACTTCAAATGAGCAATTTCATAGCCTTCCTCCTGTTACTTTAACTTGGTCTCATAACAAAAGGTCAGACAGCACAACTACCAGATGCTCAGTTAACAACAAGCCTTACAGGAAGTTATTAGGCTGGAGACTCTCAGATTTCAGAGTAGCTGAGCCATTTGTTTCCAATACATGGATAGAGTTCCACAGATGAATTTTCCTGTGCAATTTCAGCTGCTTTTTGAGCTCTCGGACCTCTGCTTTTCGCTGTTTCTTTTCTGCTCGCAATCTTTGCTTCTCTGCCTTCAGAAATCTTTTGTCCATCTGTTTCTGGAGCCTGCAAAGCAGTTAACACACCTTATTACATTAAACAGATCAGAATTCATCTTTAGTTAACACAGTCTTAGTCTCAAGAGAACCCTTTGGGAAATATCCCATGCTTCTAGACTAGATACCAAATGATTTTAAAAGAACACCCTCACTGTTGTTTGTGGAAATACTTGGAATGGTCTCTGAAAGAACAAAAAAAGGCAGACACAGAATGATCAAAGAATGCAACCTCTCAAACTTTACTACCCATCTATGACACAAAAGTCTGTCTTTTCTACTTTGTTATTAAACACAGTGTAAGATTTATTACTTAGGCCCTTTATAAGTATGCAGCTATTTTTAGCTACTCACAATAAAGTTTGAGCACCATTTCCATTTCTTGTTATCTCTAAAATAAAAGCTGAATCTCAACTCCAACACAAGTGTTTCCCTTTTCACTCAGGACCATCTTGCCAGGCATTGGCAGGTGCCACCATTTACCTGACTTGCTCCAGAGTAGCAGGCAGGCGTGGTGGGAGCTCTGCCAGGCTGTAATTGTCAGTGACACAGGGGATGGGTCTGCGTAGCTTTAACAGGACATGGTTTGGATCATGTGCATATGTTCCTGCTTCACACTCCTCACAGATGTTGTAGGCTGGACAAAGGCTGCAAAGCAGAAAAGACAGAAGGTTACCAAGAGGCAAAGAATTTCTGCAGAGAAACAACTTAGTATCATGCTACCACTGTAAGCAGTTCCCAAGTGACAGCAGCTGGATGTCTCACTTATAGATCAGTATTTAAAGCCATGGGGAATACCTACATGATTATCTCTCTTCTTGGCAAAACTGCAACACAATTCCCACTTCTTTGAGGACACATTGAAAAAAACTGATGCTTCCTTTAGCACAAGTGACTAAAATTGTTGCTACAAAGGGCAGAACATTTTCCCAAAATCCAGTGCCAGAAACAGCACCATACTTATGAAAATACAGAGGCTAAGTCAACAAGGATTTAGGGATGCAAAGCAGATTGCTCCTCCAGGAACAGGGCTGATAAAAACCTGACTGCTATCTCCTGCCAGCAAGAAAAAAAATATCCAAAGAAAAACTCCTGTTGGCATTTCATCTGCTGCTTCTGCCTAGTCCCAAAATGCTGATCTTCACAGCAATTGACTCATTCCAATAAAACTCTCACTTTTAACACATTCATCAAAATCTATTTCATATTATTAGACAGACAACAATGCAATCATTAAAAAAAGAATGACTTGCCTTAGTCTCACTGACTCTCAGAACCAAACAACTATTACAGACTAGTGGTTCTAAGTCTTGTTTTCTTGTTTAGTTAACCAAACAAAACGTTTTCTGTTACAATTACTGTACGTCCTATGCAGATAAGGTAAAGAGTCATTGAGAACAGAGCGTTATAAACTTCTCTCACTTTAACAACTGCCTTTTCTCAAAACAGCATTAATCCTGCTTTTATGCAGATAAAGTCTAGTGACTACAGGAGAGAACATCAGCTGTGGGTGAGGCACATTCTGAAACGTACAGCAGGCTGCAGATTAGGAACCTAGAAGTGAGGCCAAGGCAGCTCCAGCCTCCCCCACAGGCTGTGCTGCCAGGCTGCCCACAGCCCCAGCTCCCATGCCACCTACCTGCACTGCTTCCCATGCCACCCACCTGCACTGGCTCCCATGCCACCTACCTGCACTGGCTCCCATGCCACCTACCTGCACTGCTTCCCATGCCACCTACCTGCACTGCTTCCCATGCCACCTACCTGCACTGCTTCCCATGCCACCCACCTGCACTGCTTCCCATGCCACCCACCTGCACTGCCTCCCATGCCACCCACCTGCACTGGCTCCCATGCCACCCACCTGCACTGGTAGCGCACGCCAACGATCCGAGCCTGGCAGCTGCAGCACGACATCAGCCAGTCCCAGTCACCCTGGCTGCTGCTCCCCAGAGGGCTCTGCGGGGCTGCAGGTGCTGCTGCAACTGAGCTCTCACAAAAATCTGCAGGCTGGTTGTGCTGAACAAGCTTCTCATACAGCTTCTGCTCCAGCCTCTCAACAGTCTCCTTGACTACTTGTTCCCTGAACTGGAAAGAAATTAAAGCAGTCATGAATGTGATCCACCGATTACATCTGAAAAGTTGAGTTACATTGCCACAAGGCTCCCAATGTCAGTAGTCACAGTCTACTTCACAATCATTCCCCCTACTCCCAGCACACTCTACATAAAATTAAACAAATACAACATTCCTCAGAGAGGACTTATTTCAGAAAATACCAGAGCTTTTAAGAATGCAAATTAAAAATCACATATTTGTGCTTAAAATATTGTTTTTCTTCCATAAGCTTGCATGAAGGGAAGGAAACTCATCTCCAAAACAATTACCATAACTCTCAAAACCCTCTGGACTCTCTATCATGAAGTTCTGATTTGCCTATCAGTGATGTTTTAAACATATCCATGAACTCCCCCTATTTTTAGTTTGTATAAATAGGTGGCAAAGTAAAGGAGACTCTAGAGAAAAACCTGAAAGATAAATGCACATAGTTTCAAGAACTTGCCAGCTAATGAATTCTTTGCACTGGTATCAAACTGCTTTTCAGTGATAAAATTTTTATGTTGTTTATTATCTGCTCAAAACAAGTTAACATCCACATCTTAACCTGGAGCTTATTGTCAATGGCTTCTTGAAAGTATTTTCTCAAAGTGAACAGTCAAGTAAGGTCATCAAATGCTCTGCTTTCAATCACAGGAAACCAAAAGTACTGCCCTGCTGAAACTGGGCAATCAAGAGCCTACAAGAGCAACACTGTTCTGTGCTCTCCCACAATGAGTGCTCTGGAATTCCTATGGCTGGCTGGAGTGCCACAAGGATTCTGTTATGGGAGCTACTTAAAACTACATTCAAACTAATCAAATGCATAAACTAAACATTTCACTTTTCACAAGTGGTATGGATCAAGTTTATGGCTGTGGGGTTTTTAAGGTACCCCTTACACTGTAGACATAGTTAGACATCTAGTTCTCATGAAAATCCTGGCCACAAGTGCTGATGGCAGGAGTGTTCAGATGTCTAGAGTCAGGCATCACAAAGATCTCTTCCATGCACAATTTCTCATGTATTTAAGTGTACCAAAACTTGCAAGACAATACACTTACTGTTTCCAAGTAGCTAGTAAACCATTCTGGAGGATTTTCATTTGTGCTTTCTGTTCTGGTCTGATTTAACTTTTGCTGGAGAAAACAAAAAAAAAACAAAACAAAACAAAACAAAACAAAACAAAAAACCAAAAAAAAAACAAAAACAAAAAAAAACAAAAAAAAGGAAACAAAACAAACAAAAAGTAGGCAAAGTTGGAAAAAAAAACCAAACCCTCAACACAGTAAGTTAACTGCTAAAATAGCTTCTAAGTGTCTTTACAGGAAAGCATTTAAAGTTCTTCAGAAAACAGTGAAATGACACAAAGTAGCCACTGATATTTTCCTGAAACATTTCTGCCCCATTAGCACTTGAGTGTAATTACACAAAAGAAGCCAAGTCAACCAGAAATTACCAGATGGCAATGAGGGCTTCAGGAGATCAACTGCTCTGTTTATCAAAATACTTAAGAATGGTCAACATGAAAGCACCTGCTTTAGTATTTCTAAAGACAGCATCAAATTATCCTCTTGAAGACACTCAAACAGGTTTTATATATGGCTAAGGAGGACAATCAGTCTACAAAGTGAATTACATTTATTAATTCTTTGTTTCAATACAGTTCAGTTTCTTACCTGAATGGTCATCTCCTCATCATTTTTAAATTCTTCCTCTAATCCCTGAGCTAGCATGGAGTAATGCAAAAGTGGTTTCTTCTCATCTTTAAGAAGCACCAGCTTTTCTGTAACAATTTTTTCATGTAGTTGCAAAGCATGAGAAGAGTTCTTTTCATAGGCATTCATCTGAAGCTGATTTCCTTGTTTAACTGCAATCTAAATAAACAGTACATACATACACCGTGTTTTCCACTTAAAATCAGCATACACAGTCTGTAAAAATACAGTATTACACTACATTGGAGAGTTTGGGAAAAGGCTGGGGAAAGACTAACAGACACAAAAGGAAAAACTGAGAGAGATGCCAAGGTAAAGTCAGCTGATATCCTACTTCTTAAATGTTACTAATATGCTTATTAAAAAGGTTATTAAAAGCCAAAGGATAATAATGCAAATATCCTACTCGAATTTTTCAGCCTACAATAAAGTGTTCATAGGAGCCAGTAAACAATAGATTGTGTCTAGGAATTTATGATTATTTTGAAGTTATCACATTTGAAATTCAAGCCATGAGCAAAAAGTTCTGAAAGACTTAATAATGTAAAACAGAATTGCAAAGAAATGCAATTCTTATTTTGTCTAACTGCTTATAAAGTAACTAAGCATTGACTCTAGTAAGTTCTAATGATACACTCTGGCAGCAGAGTCTGTGTGGCAAGATTTTTGAAGGGTTTCACTAAAGAACAGTATTTCCAAATATGGGATTACTGTTGAAGGGTTTGAGAAAGTCAGTCTCTTAACCAACCCACTGCTGCTCAGGGTCCTGAACCCTAACTGCCTATTCAACTAACTTACAAAAACAACCAGGATGGAAGAAAAATGTAGTAAGACATTCAAGCTACTATCCAAAGCTAGAAAACAGTTACTCTGTTTTCCTGGGACAGGTAATGCCATTTTTTTTCTCAGCTACACTAATTTTAATTGGAGAAGGATGAATATATTGAAAAAAGTCAAAGAGCACATTTACCTTCAGAGCTTCTTCATATTCCTCTAAAGAAAAATAGAAAGAAATGTGAATGGCCCCTATCTCACACAACAGATATAAGTTTAGAACACAGTGTTTAGAAACCCTTACATGACAAGGGGCCTCCCCTACCTTCTGTAAATTCTCTTAAAATAGTGCAAGAAATTGTATATACAGCAACAAGCACACATTTTCACAGCTAAGAGCCACAACATTCCACTAATCTTGTCACTTCCAATTTGTTCCTATGGATCAAGAATTTTTTCTTTTGGGAAGAATTGGATGCCAAATCATACATAAAATACAAAAATCAAAAATCAAGCATTCTCAACCGCATCTTCAAAAAACACAAGCAACAGTTGGGCTCTCTTTCTTGATTTCACCTCAGTAAAGCAGCAGCTCACCTTTGCTGTTCACAGAGACCTGCAAAGAGAAGGAACAGTGAGCAAGAGCCACAGACATATTTTTCCAATTCTCTTAAAATTAACATGTTTCAGAATAAACATACTTTTATTCACAGTTTCTAAACACCAGTCCTTTAGATATTTGTTATTGCTGCCGTGTTTAATCATTACCCAAAGCTGTGCTGCTTTGAAGCAGCCCATGTTTGTTACTGGATTGACACAGGAGGTGGGTCTGGCACTGCTGGCACCCAGAACAAGCCTGCTCTCCTCAGAAAGTCACTGCCTGTCCCCCTGGGCTCACTGCACAAGTCCAGAGCTTGCCCTCAGTTGCTTTAAATGCCCAGTTAAGTGTTTCATAAGGCCATTCTTCTACAGAATCTTATTTAACAATTCTGCACATAGAAGTCACTAATACAAGAAGCTATTTAATCCCCACAGCACCGCAGGATTCTGAACAATGCTGGCTCAGTATTTCAGGAAAAGCTTTCACAGATGCCTTGTATTTATATATTATACAGGTTGGAAAATAAGGGGAAAATCATTCTCTGAAAGGCTGTTGGAAGCTTCTTGACATTCCCCCTTAGGGGAAAAAAGTAAGAACAAGAATGCCCATCTCATTGAGTAGAGCTGTAATCCAAGCAGTGGAATGCTGTGTTTGCAAAAGGTCAATTCTGTGTGAGAGTTACATTCTCCTCTGAATCTCTAGATAAACAAAAATAATATGAGAGGGTGAGACTGTGCCAAGCAGGAAGTTACTCAACAAGGACAACTAGAAGTAACCAATTTGTATTCTGAGTCAGTAATCTGCTTGGAGATTACAGCAATTGCATAAAGCAAGCAGAGGATTTGAGTACACCAGATTGCTGAAGCAAACATATGCTAATGACAGGGGACCTACATTTTCCAGAGCAAGGAGTCTAGATTGAAGAGACAGGGCATAGCAGTAAACATAGCAGTAAACCATAAGCAGTAACCATAGCAGTAAACATAAATAGTTACAACTATCTTATTTAAAAAAAAAAAAAAAAAAAAAAAGTTCCTCAACAGAAATATTCCTCCCTCAGAGCACAGAGAACCACTGGGTGTTTCAAAAGAGATGGAAAAAGAAAGGCAGTAGCTTCTAAAAAAATTATTTTAAAATATGTATGCTGCATTAAGAGTAAAACCACAAGACCATCAGCTATTTTCTTATTAAAGGGGCAAAAATTCCCTCACTCCAATCTGCACAACAGATTCTCCCGAAGGACCCACTACAAATCATCACAAAGCCATTTCTGCCACCAGTCATTTTCAGGTTGAAAATTTATTGGGAGGGTGGGGTGGCAGGTTATTTTACCTCATCATTATCCTCATCAATGTATTTGATCTGAATGTTGTCCAGGCCAAATGAAACTTTAACCTGCAATGAAAAAAAAGAACACAAAACCATAGTGAGGCAGGATGAGAGATATCCTCAGTTAATAATGATTATTAATTGCGAATAACATTAAAACCCTTCTATCCCTCCCTTCAGTTCCTCAATTGAAGCAAACACTGTTTTACCAAATCCATTCCTCTGGAGTTGAACTCTTCCCAGTGCCTTCCCTCCAAGCTTTACTAACTTTCTCTAATGAAAAGAATAAACATATTTCTTTCCTGTTGTACCTTGCTCGGTTAATGTTTACTCCAAAATAAATAATAATAACCCTCCCATTCTATGAGGACAAGCTCAGGGTTAACAAACTCAGACATGGTAAACACTGCAAAATATGAAGGAGAAGGCAAACAATCTCTAAACTCTATCTTTTACATTAAAAAGCACCTGGAGACAGCTCACACAGGTGATCAGCCTTTTATCAGCTCATCATAATTCAGAGAATAAAGCTGAGCAGTTATTTTGCATTCTACATTAACAAGGCAGAATGAGCAGCACCAAATGAACCATTAAATGAAAGCAGTTGTTTCCATATGCCGAGTCTTTGAGGCTTCTGTACATTTTTGCACCAGGTTCCTACAAAAGCTGTATTTTTCCCAACAAAAACTCTCTGAAACAACTGACACATGTCCTGCTAGCCCAGACCTAACAGAACCACAGCAGCAGCCTCAGCCAAGAGTGGCTGCCTGGGGAGTTCCACAGCCCCACTGGAGCACATGGACACAGGGCACACATGGACACATTCTGCAGTGAACCTGCTCCAGGCAGGTTCTTCCAGCAACACATCCCAAATTTTGTGAGTGCAGTCAGAGAACAAATTTGTTTTGTCAGGAAGAAACTGTGGTCTGTACTTACATGGTCTAGTACCACAGATTGTTCCCCTAAACTCAAAGCAGAACAAGAGCTCACACTATCCCTAATAAACATCAAACACATTTAATAAAATATCAAAACATAAGAAAGACATAAATTTAACTGATACTCCCTTGAAAAAGTAATTCACACAACAGAGACAACCCGTGGTTCTGCTTGGTTAGGGAAATACTGAAATAGAACACCACACCTTGAACAAACACACCCTGGCTCTCAGAATACCTAAGATTAAGGGCAGCACAGTGCTTACACTGTAATCTGCTTCCAGCTTTGATGCAAGCAGGATTCTGACCAGCTCAGACATTCCTGCAGGCTCTACTTGCACTAAGTATTTTAAGACTGAACCAGTCAGTGCCTCTTGCAGAGGACTTGAACTACAACAAGTGAAGATGATGCAGTTCAAACTTTGAACTTAAGCAATTCTAAAGCAAAACCCTCCTGCATGTATACTGGAATAAACTAGCCACAAAAAGAGCTGAAAGATAGAAAATAAAACAATGACAAGAGCTCTTCAGATGCAACTTTGAAAGCAAGCTAAAAAAAACCAGAACAGTTGCCACAGAAATAATAGTAATAATAATAATAATTTCACCATAGCAAAGGGAATCCTCACAACAGAATTTCACCCTAAGTAAACACAGGAATTATCACTAACCAGCCCTGAAAACAAGTGCCCAAACAAACTCTTAACTGTACCAAGTGCATGATACACAGACCTTCGTAAGCAACTGCCCACGCATGCACGGCCCAGTCAGACACTGTTCTATCCAAACCAGCACACACAGAGCTCCGGGAACCAAGGCACCAAACAAAAATGTGTTAGTGACTCAGTACCCCTAAGAGCACACAAATCTTCAGAAAAGCAACAGACGTGTGTTACTTCACCATAAGTACTTCAATAAGAATAGGAAACAATAGAAATATAATGTACTTTACAGAGGGATACAGAGCTAAACCAAGTGTCCATACCTGTGGAAAAGGGCAAAGAACACAGCTAAGACCACCTGCTCACACAGAAAAAAAACGGCCCTTGAGAATCTTTTTCCAAACCAGGCCGTTCACGTAAATCTAAGCACATAGCAGGAATAAACTGTACTATTAAGGAAAAAAGAAAAATCAAGTCGCAGCCATCTGCAATCGCAGCAACTCGTACGAACCACCAGTTCTAACAGCCTGTGAAATGCGGACACTGCTTTGGAAGGCGCGGCCGGAACGCTGGGCCCTCACGCCCCGCCGGCACGGCCAGCACCTCACCGAGCCGGCTCCCCACGGCTGCGGCCCGCGGCGGACACCCCGCCCCGCCTCCCGCGGCCCGCCTGCGCTCACCATGGCCTCCACATCGGCCCACGTCGTGTGCGCTGGCTCGGACACGACGATGGTGCGGGTGTCGCCGCGGCAGGTGACGCGCAGGGTGACCCGCGGCTCCATGGCGCGCTCCCGCGGGGCCGGGGGTACCGGCGCCAGCGCTCCCGACAGGCACAACATGGCGGCCCGAGGGCGGCCGGCCCCCCGCCCGCTGCGCGCGGCTATTGGCGAAGCCGCCTGTCAGTCATCCAGCCCGCCGCTCTGATTGGTCAGAAGGCGGAGCCAGGGAGCTGCAAAATCACAACAATAAACAGAGCCGGGCGCGCGCGCGCACACCGCGGCCACGCACGTCCGGCGACTGCGCCGGGGCGGTGCCTGCGCACCCCGGGATCACGTGGTGACTGCGGCCAATCAGACGCCAATCATCTGTCAATCAGAGCCATTCAGAGCCAATCAGACTGGCCCGGCCCGGCCCCGCCTCGCGGAGGCGGAAGGAGCCCGTCAGAGGGCGCTGCAGGGGCGCGCACCGCCCCGCGGCCTCGGATTGGCTGCGCGCGGCGGGGCGGGAAGAGCGCGAAAGGCGGCGCGGGCTGAGGCGGGACGGGCCCGGCCATGGCCTGGCACTGACGAGACCGACACCGACACTGACACTGACAGCACCGGCGCTGCCCTGGTACTGCCCGCCCTGGTACTGACCGCTCTGGCACTGCCCGTACCGGCGCCGCCCTGGTACTGACGGCTCTGGCACTGCCCGTACCGGCGCTGTCCTGGCACTGCCCGCCCTGGCACTGCCCGCTCTGGCGCTGCTATGGCATTGACCGCCCTGGCACTACCCTGGCACTGCCCGTACCGGCGCTGCCCGCTCTAGCACTGCCCGCCCCGGCGCTGCCCGCGCTCCCTCCGCCCGTGCCGGGACGCTTCTCCTCGCCCTGCGGACAGGCCTCTCTGCAGGGCCGGTCCCGAGTTGCTGCCGCGGTTTCTCTTTTGTTTTCCGGATTTGCGACGTTTGCTGTGGGGTCTCGCCTGTNGTACTGCCCGCCCTGGCACTGACCGCTCTGGCACTGCCCGTACCGGCGCCGCCCTGGTACTGACGGCTCTGGCACTGCCCGTACCGGCGCTGTCCTGGCACTGCCCGCCCTGGCACTGCCCGCTCTGGCGCTGCTATGGCATTGACCGCCCTGGCACTACCCTGGCACTGCCCGTACCGGCGCTGTCCTGGCACTGCCCGCCCTGGCACTGCCCGCTCTGGCGCTGCTATGGCATTGACCGCCCTGGCACTACCCTGGCACTGCCCGTACCGGCGCTGCCCGCTCTAGCACTGCCCGCACCGGCGCTGCCCGCGCTCCCTCCGCCCGTGCCGGGACGCTTCTCCTCGCCCTGCGGACAGGCCTCTCTGCAGGGCCGGTCCCGAGTTCCTGCCGCGGTTTCTCTTTTGTTTTCCGGATTTGCGACGTTTGCTGTGGGGTCTCGCCTGTGTTCGTGTGGGTACGCCCGGGCTCCTTTGCATAAACCTGTCTGCCCTTTTCTTTGCGTGCTTTTCCCCCTAGCAAGCCCCTCGCTCTCGCTGTTTTGTGCTCTGCGCCCTTGCTGAATTTTACCTGAACATTTCTCTGGGCCCTCCTTTGGGTACAGGACGCTCGAGAGGTTTTAACCTGAGGTTCAGAGTAAGAGCCCTTCTGTACTGCAAAGTAAAAACAGCAAGGTGATTGTTACCATTCTGCAGTTAGAGCAGAGCCGTGTGGGAGAGAGCAGCACAGTCATGGGACATAACTTAATTTTTTGTAGGAACAAAGCTGATAATAATATATTTTCCTGTAGGTTATTTTTGGATGGGAAGGATGGACTTCTCAGTGATAACTATTCAACAAGTACAAAATGTGCTTTCAGCTATGCAGAAGAACTTGGAGTGCCCTATATGGTATGTCAGGGAATAATATCAGTAGAATTCATTTTTTGAAGGCTTTTGTTTTGTTTTTGGTTTTTTTTTCACATTTCTTTGAAAATGCTTTGTCAGTTCTATGGCTTACCAGAGAGCAAAGAGATTTGTGCTTAGGACTAAACATATTGATGTTTTGTAAGGCTCAAATGAGAAAGTGCAAGAAAAAGCTTAAATTTTGCTTTTCTATTAAAACTTGAATGTGTGAGTCCTCTGTATAATGAGGGAAAAATGTATCTGATTGGATTAGAGTATTGTTTGTAAAGCAATGTGAGTTTTTGTCTCTGAAAGGTAAATGTAGTTCTTTAATGCAAGTAAATAACTGAAATAGCAAAGGTTCTGGTTGAAGTCTGGCTCCCCAGTAACCTCTGTGTTCTTGTTTTTGCTTCCCTCTTTGTAGCTTGGATGTGGTACAAGAGCCTGTTTCAACAAAATGTGATCACGTATTCTGCAGGTAAGTTTGAAAACTTGGAAGTGCAGTGCAATTTTTAATTTCTATATATCATGGTTTTGGGTTTGTAATCTTTAATTCCATATATACCAGTTTTAATTGCCATATATGCTTCTTCAGTGCTAGTCATGTATGTGTACTGTGTTTTGATAACTTCACACATAGCTACTTGAGGGAAAAAAGTAAATTTTGTAGAAGAGAGAACTGCAGCTTACAAATGTGTCAAAGGGGATCAGTTAACTCACTGTAACACCAGAACAAGAATGCATTCTTGATTCACTGAGTGGTGAATGTGCATACTCAGTTTTAGGGAAAATAGTATCCTTCTCTTGTTACTATCACAAATGTTCTTTCTTTCTAGGTTCTGCATGTTCAAACTTATCAGCAAAAAGAAAAAAGGTGTGGTGGAGTGTCCTCTGTGTAAGACTGAAGTTACCAAGAGGTGAGGAATGCATCTTTGTAAGGTGACTGGAGGATGAGGTGTTTGAATTCTGAGGAAAGACTAACAGTAGGCTTGAAATACAGAAGAAAAGGTGGTTTTTTTAAGTAAGCTGTCTATTTNGCTGGAGGATGAGGTGTTTGAACTCTGAGGAAAGACTAACAATAGGCTTGAAATATATTAGCACAGGACTGAAATACAGAAGAAAAGTTTTGTTTTTTTTTTAAGTAAGCTGTCTATTTCTAAAGGAGTAAATGTAGTATTATACATCAATGTGAGCTTTTTCCAGGTGATCACCCCTCTCTTAACAAATGTCTGTGCTGTGTTGGTGTTTAATCCTTGCAACTGATTTCTCTCTACTAAACCTATATGAGAAAATGATATGTTCACTTTTGTGATAGTTTCAATTCCCATAGTAAGGGTTGTTTGGGGGAATTGTGTTGTTATTCCTTGGCAACATTTTCTTATTGTCTCATCTTCCACTTTGGGAGTTTTACCCCTTTTTTGGTTCAGCCAAAATTCTAGAAATATTTATAGTTATCCTATAAGTATTTATCGTATGAATGAACAGGAGTTAATTTTCTTAAAATAACTGAAGTTCTGATGTTATTTCAGAAGTCTGAAAGAAAATTCCAAATTTAAGCAACTAATTGAAGGACTGTTGGAAACTATCCGTGCTTTTGAGCTTGACACTGGAGTGAAGTGTAAGTGTTGTGAATGTATGCCCCCAATTTTTTTTAAATAAGGTTTGGACATATCATGATGATTTACAAGATATCCCATTTACTGTGCAGTAATAAATATGGGAAGAATTATTGAAAGATTTTTTTCTTGGATATGGAAACATAAGTTCCATTAAATTTCCAAGATTTTCTTGGAAAAACCTCTTGAACAGTTTTACTATGTGTTTGATGGTATATCAAATCATATTTAATCTGTAACTGTGAGGAAAAGTCCTGCTTTTGATTATGCCCAACCTTGCAGTTTTAATTTGTTAAACAGTCTCAGAGCCTGAATTAGCAGGTGCTGATGTTTGTTAACTCATCCCACTCAGATGGATCCTCAGGGAATCCCAATTTCCCCTTTCTAGAGCTCAGTGCCTTGTTAAGGGTGTTGTTGGGGTATTGGCAAGTCAGGCACGTGCCTGTTTATATTTTGGTAAACCAGACATTGTGGTTGGGGGCATATGGTAGTGTTTTGTATATTCTGCTGCAAAAAATAGACTTTGTTTTTTAACTCTTTTCAGCTAGCTCAGATATTCAAAAATAATTAGAATTAGGTCCTACTCTTGCTAGATTATCTATATAACCAAAATTGGTTGAGAAAATTAGTTGGCAGGATCAAGATTTTACTTACTACTTGATGAGTGCTCAGAAAGAATAATCAGACTAGTAATTCAACAAAATTTCTTTCTTGTATAAACATATTTTAGCTGTATATGCACTAAGTGCACAGTCTACACAAGTCTGTTTCATTAATATATAATACTTGAGTCATAATCAGTGTAAAAAAATTTTTTTTAACCTAATAACATCTTTCAGTTTTAAAGAGTCATCACTTTCCTCAAACATCCACGGAAGCCACTGCTGCTGAGTCCCTGGGTAAAGAAAGTTCTGTCATCCAAAGTAAGGGCTTCAGAAACAGGAGAAAAAGTGCTAAAGGCAATGAACAAGAAAACTTCACCTTGGTAACTGTTTTATCCCATTTTATTTTTGTGGATTGTTTAAAAATCTGTTTGGAATGTGTATATGTGCATATACATAAAAGAATGAAGTAGGAGATTTTGGGTTGATCTCAGATTGTTTGACCTGAGTGATATTCTGGGCAAGGACATCTATGTTTTTTTGTCTTCCTAACATACTTGAGAAAGTTGTCTGCATAAAATGACCTGAACTTATACATAATATTGCCACAATGCAGTCTGTTACTGAAACTAGGATTGAAAGCTTGTTCCACCTGCTTGTTTCATGAGGCTGTCTACCTATTTGTAGGGTTTTTACCTTTTTAGGGTAAGATCATAACTATGTCTTAGGATTCATAAAGCATTGGGGTAATTGCTGTGTGTGTGACTGTCCAGGGCATGTTGTTTCTGTTTTCATCTGCTTAATGCTGAATAGAATGTTAGACAATACAGAATGTAAGATCAAACTGTTATTGATTTGATCTGTTAAATGCATGATACATTGTTTCTGTTGATACATTTCGTTACTGATGTCAATATGATAAATTACTTGTATTGTGCAAAGAAGCTACCAATGCATATGAACTAAGTATTTATATCAGTCCCCTGTTAAAGTTTAAATAGCTATGAATTTTTTTTAATACCCCACTGTTGTAAATAACTATTCCTTTCTGTTTTCCTGTCAGCAGGAAGCTAGTGTGAATATTCAGCTTACAGATGCCAAAATGTGTCACCCAAGAAACAAACCCCAGAAATCTGATTCTCAAAAGGGTACTTATATAGAGTTTGGTAAGATCTGTTGTAAATCCACACTAATTGATCCTATGTACAATGCTTGCAAAGTAATGAGAGGTGATTATGTTCAAAGTCTTTATAAGCACTAATTTCTCCTTAACACCCAAAATAACAACAAAGTGACAAATTATGGACAGTTCCAAGTTAGTAAATCAAAAGGGTTTTTTACATAATTTATTATATGGCAAATAATGCTGCTGTAGTGAACCCTTAAATCTTGGTGTACAAGATCCAGGGAGGGTGTTTACAGATGTGCAGGAAATTATAGGTGTTACAGCTAAAGGTAGCCACTGTTTTCTGAGGAATACTAAACCTGTCACCAGTGCTTGAGATGAGAATGAAATCTGTTTGAGATGTTAATATTTTTTTGCTCTATCTCCGAGCTGTTCAGAATTTTATTTTATCTGGTGTTGGCTGTTATGAGAAACAAGACAGATGCCATGCATAGCTTAATTTTTTATGCTGTTCTTTCAAGGAAGGAATTGCTGCTTTTAATGGGTAGAGTTTGTTTCCTCACTTTTTTCCTTATTGCATCTGCCAGGATCAAAGGATCTGTGAGAGACATTTGAATATATTTCTCTGAATTCCAGCTCAAAATTCTCAATACTAGTAGCTGTTTTGTGTATAAATTTAGAAATGAGAAAGTAACTTTTAGTTAATTAACTCTTAGATACCAGTCTGTTACCAGTCACTGTATTTAAACACAGTTTTATGCTGGAGCCATGCAGATAGTTATACATAGAAATCATTGTAATTAGGTAAAATACTTCACAATTGAACTCGATTTCATGTGCTAAAAGTTGAAAGCATCTAGCTCTAAAAAGGAGTAGGCATGTATGTGATAATAACCACTGAATCAGGCAAGTCACCTTCCTCTGAATCATTCCAACCAGAGTAACAGATGATTTGTTTTCAGGCTCTGAATCATCTGAAGAGTTTTTTAAACAGGCAAACAAAACTGGGTAAGTAAAGGTGATTAAGGAATTCATATTTTCTAAAGACAGTAATTAAGTATTCTCATTTCCTGTGTTCTGGTTTCTTAGTATAGGACAGATATAATTCTTAAGCTGACAAATGATTTCCAACTTTAAGGGCATTAGAGTAGAATGGGTAGCTGAATTCCAATGGTTTGCCATATTACATGCTTTAAAACTGTTTTCTAAATGTTTTGTTGTGGGCATAGATTTTCCATAGAAAAGTAGGCACTGTGCTTTAGAAAGTAAATGCTAAATTCAGGATTGCAAGAGAGAATCTTTCAAAGAAATGGCCTGAAACTCTGAAGAGTTCTGTTGTGGTGAATGTCAATCATGCAACTTGACTTCTCCAGAAACTATTTCAGGAAAAATAAGAATCATCTTCTATTCTGTTATTATGGTTTTATCTGTAATGAAAGTATATTTCCTTTCCCAGCAGGTTTGAAGACAAAGGAGCAGTTCAGGTTTCTTCTCAAATAAGGCTGGAAGAACTTGAGAATGCTGAGAAAGAAAATTCTTGCAATACACAGCCTGACAATCTGTGTGCCAAAGAAATAACACTACCAAATGTCATAGGTGTGTTGATATTTTGGTGACAAAGGTGATTAAGCTTGAAAGAGACCACAAGTTAATATTTTTATTTCAATTTCACGTGATATGCTTGCAGTCTTGTATAATGTAGCTCTGTTGATGCCTACAGCTAATACAAGACTATTCCTGTAGCCTAGATACTTAAAATGTGGATGTTCTATGCATGGGAACAGAAAGAAAGAAAAGTAACTTGATCAAAGTACAAAACTTAATCTATTCTACATGAGCCATATTACACATGAAAAAGCACTGGCTGGTAATTCATGTAAAAATTTAGAAGAACATGTAATATGATCTTTCTGCCTTTCTCTAGAGGGAGATTTGTGCAGTGTAATGTTCTGGTTAGGGGGGAAATAAGAGTAGTTCTTTTAAAACAAAGTAGCCATTAAGCTTGTTATTGTGCTTGTGTGTGTAAAATAGAGGTTAATAATTTATTATACCTGTAAATCTAACAGGTGAAAGTGATTTCTCAAAGGAATGCTTGAGCAAGAAAAGCACTCAGAACATCACTGAATGTGCCAAACCTGACCAAGTGAATGTGACTGAATGCCAGAGTTCTCCTTTCAATGTTCTTGCTGTAGACCTGCTCCCAGAGCAGTGTGACAGAGTAGGTGATGGCAGTCCCACAGGGAATGGGGACACATCATTCTTTAAAAACACAGAAGAAATGGATGAACAGCAAACCCAGTACAACAGTGAAAATCAAGAGTTTGATTTAGAAGATAGCCCAGAGAGCAGGCTGGATAAAAGCAAGGAAGTGGATACTGATGTGCAAAGTGTGGAAGCTGTAGAGGCATATGAACCTGAGAATGACTCTTTCCATGACAAGGAACTTCCTCTGGAGAAGCTACCTCAGCCAGAGACACTCCACTCTGTCACCCCAAATAAAGTCTCCAAGAAGAAACTGAAGCAGAGCATTCAGAAAGTCAACGAATGGTTTTCAAAAAGCAATGAGATTTTGTCTTCCAGTTCTTCCCTGGATGAATCTGCTGCATCAGCTGATGTTTCAGGTGAAGGAGATCTGTGTTTGTCAGATAAAGAGTCCTGTATTTCAGAAAAGACTGACCCTATGGCAGATTCCATGGAAATTGCAGCAGTGGAAGGAAAAAAGAGGCAGTCAAAACAAACAGCAGAAAGCATCAAAGACAAAATATTTGGAAGAACATACAAGAGAGGGAGGAAATCAAATCCCCCTTCTACCTTGAGAGCCATTTTGCCTACTGGGAGAAAGGAAGATGTGGCTGCTGATAAGTGCCTGAAGAATCTCAGCAAAAACAGACTCAAACGAAAGAGGAAGTCTGCCTGTGCCCTGCAACCTGAGGATTTCATCAAGAAAAAAGATACAGAAGAGGCAGATGGGGGCCCTCAAAGTGTTGACAGGGGCCTTGGAGATGCTGGAAAGAAAAGATGTGATGAAAGTGCTGCTGTTAATGAGAGTCACCTCTCTCAGAACAGAGCAAATACTCTAACAGAACTTGAGGAAGGAGGAGAGTCCACGTGGAAGAAAGCTACTGAGAAGGTCACTACCATGCACTGTGATGGGGAACCAGAAATGCATAACTGTGATCAGAAAAGCACCAAAAAAAGAGGTTCTGCAGCAAAAAGATGCAGGCATTCTAGTAGAACTATGTGTTCTCTGCAGTTAGTAGTGGACAGAGACTCTGTTTTCCCTGATCCAGCTGAGCCACAGATTGACAGCTATCCAAGCAGTGGAGAGCCCAGGAAAGCTGACTCTGAGCAAAATGCAGTCAGACGCAGCAGAAGGCTCCAGTTACTTTCTGAAGAAATGACAAAAGAAACAAGCAAAGGAGTTAAGGGAGCAAGAAAGAATAACAGTGATTGTGGAAGCTCTGTCTCTGGAGACCAAAGGAATATGGCAGCTCACTCTGCTGAATGCAAAGAGCTGTATGAGCCTCAAGATGAGTTGAGTTACAGGCCAGTCACTAATTTGGAGGGAGGTGATCTGGAAGCAAATGAAATGCAGGTTAGTCTAAAGAATTTACCTGACACTGCAGAAAATGAAAAAAGTCTGTTCAATCCTTCACATCAGCCTTCAAACTGTGGTTCCACTGTGCCTGATACAAGTTCTCAAGGCAGTGAAATACTGGGTAGCCCTCTCCTCCTTCAACTTCCTTCAGTGTCTGCTGGGCAAACTGCTTCTCAGCAGACTGAAGAGGTGTCTGAATCACCTGCTGCTTTTCCCCAGGAGCATCAGCATGATTCACAAAATGTTCCAGGGGACTTCAAAACTGAAAAGTTGCCAATGGCTAAAAATGTTTTGGAATTGACTAAGGAAGCTGAAGACAGTGACTTAGACACTCAGTATCTGCGAAATATATTCAGGCATTCAAAGCGCTCGTCCTTCAGGCTTTTTCAGACTTCCAGGCAGGCATGTGCTGTGGAAGATCCTCCTTCTGAAACCTTAAATCTATCATGTGCTGCTCAGGTAGAAAATAAGGCTAGCAAACAATTACAACCAGAAAGCTTGCAGGAGGAGAAAACAGCTGCTCAAAACTTGAGCAGGGTTTCTGAGAAAGAGAAGCTTAAGACTTGTGAGTCTGCCCATATTGATCCTGTGCCTTGCTTTGCTGTCAGCACAGGAGAACACAGGGATGACCTTTCACAGGCTGCAGAGGAAGGGACTCTGACACCAGCAAGAACAGGGACTGCTCAGACTGAGCCCAAGAATGGATTGCTACAAGAAGAGCAGGACAGTGAAAAGCCAGTGTCAAATGAGGTAGGGATGGAAAGTGAGTTGGGACAGAATCCCACTGACAGTGATGGAAGCCAGAGTGATCAGAGTAACACAGAGAAGCATGATTCTAGACAAAATGATTTAAACTCAGTCCAGGAAATCAGCTTCAGTTCAGAAAGCAGTCAGGCAGGAAAAACTGAAGTTGCTGATTGCAAAGGACCAATTCCACATTTCCAATCCACATCAATGATTTGTCCTGCAACTTGTCAGCAAAGCCCTGCTGAATTCAGCTGTGAAGTCACTGGGACAAAAAGTAGCAAAAGAGAGAGAAAACATGTAAAGGGGGATGAAGAACAAGCAGTCCAAACTGTTGGCACAGCAATGTCCAAGTGTTCAGCTGCAGAGGCTCTGGAAGAACCTCAGAGAGAGAATCGTGATCTTACAGGTTTGTCTGAAACCCCTGATGGTTTACTGTGCTCTGATACTGACATTGAGGACACCAGTTTATGTGAAACTGATAGGAGGGAGCAATCTGCAGTGTTTGTAAAAAGTGACAATGGCCTGGGAAAAAAACTGCACAATAGAAGTACAAGTTCTGAGCCAAGATCTCGAGGTATTCAAAAGTCTCGAAGACGAGTGCAGAAACTGCCATCCTCAGATGAGGAGTCCTGT
>VZTT01052715.1:14609-27073 GCA_013400855.1 Buphagus erythrorhynchus
GCGGGCAGAGCCCAGCCCGGCCCGGCCCGGCCCGGCCGCTGCGCCTCGTTAGCGCGGAGCCCAGGCAGGAACGACGTTTGGTTCTGGCCTCCCGCGAAGGGAGGCTCCCCCCGTGGCCCGGCGGCGAGCGGGGAGCGGCAGCCGCCGCCGCCCGGGCCGCGCTCGCCCTGCCCCGCGGAATCCCGCGGGTGCCAGTAAAGCCCTGCCTGGGAGCCCTGCCAAGGCGGTCTCGCTTTGATATTCCGCGCCACGGCCGCTCCTCCGCTTGCTCCTGATCACGCAAATGCGAGCTTGCCCCGGCCCTCTCCATAATAAACACTGAGCGCGTTTCGCTGGGCGCCCAAAGTAAATACTGTATCGCAGAAGCGGGGCTGCTCTGGGAAGCTGAAATCTTCCACTTTTTCGCACGTAGCAACAGACTGAGGCGTCGTGCGCGCCCTCCCCGAGCCAGTCTCGGTGTGATTTACTTTCTGGTTGCAATGCAGATATTCACTTGTCAGTTCAAGGGCAGGACAGAAACTGTGCAAGCGGAGTCTTGTGAACGGAAATCTCCCATTTACGAGGTTCTGCTCCAGCACCAAAAGCCACCCTCCAGCACCTTTGTTCTGCATGCAGCTGCTTTTACACACACACACACCCCCTCCGCCCTCCACCCAACCACATCACCATCCAACCCTTCTTCCCGCGTCTCACTCCTCAGATGGATTCTCAGTTTTTTCCCGACTGACCCTGGGGGAGGAGGTGGGGGGGAGCAAGGGGGAGGGAGCCCGGGAGAGGTTGGTGATGAATGACAAGGCAAATGATAAGAGCCGAAGCGACAGCAAAAGCAAACAGAAGTGGTCTCTCGCAGGGCCCAGAACCGTCCGCGGCCACGGGAGTTGTGCCTGTGCCATAAAGGCAGGGTCGGCCTCTGCAAGCAGCCCGGCTTCTCCGGGGCGAGATAAACACATTTCGGTCACGTGGCGAGCCTATACGGTGCCATGCTCCTATTTGCCTTCCCCGCTCGCTTTTCGCTTTTCACAATACCATGCCATCCGCCAGCCAGCTCCGAGGCCAACCTCACCTCCCTGGCGCCCGGCCAGCCCGCCCGGGCCCGGCCGTGCAGGGAGAAGCCGCGACTCCCTTGGGGAGGTTGCACCTCGGCCTGGGGCTGGCAGCAGCCCAAGCCAGAGCTGGGGAAGCGTCCGGCTGCGTCCCGGTTTGGGGCTGGAACGGGAGCTGGCTGCACGGGGACGGGAGCAGGAGCCAGGACTGGCCACATCCCCAGGACAGGGCTCAGGAAGAGCGCGGTGTCCCTGCAGGGTGGAGTTTCGCCCGGGGACCGCAGGTGCGGGGCGTATGCGAGTGGTGCTGACTTCAGGGCGGGGGGAACCCCCGCATCTCCGTCAGGATCGTCCGGGCGTAGATTGGGCTCCGAAGAGGGGAGGTGGGGGGAACGGGGCACCCGCGGCGAGACGCCAGCTTTGCTGTTTTAAAATGGCTGAAAAGGGTGTCCCCGGGCATCCCCTTCCCGGTAGCAGCAGCGACGAACCCCGTCGCCCCGAGCACCGCGAGTGCCGGCGGCAGCCCCGGTTGGTTACGGGAACAATGAGCCACCGCGGGCGCGCCCGGTGCCTCCGCGCTGCCGGGGCCGGCCGGGGGCAGCGCCGCGGGGCCGGGGGTGCGGGCGGCGAGGGAGGCGTGCGGGGGGAGCGGGAGGCTGGAGCCAAGTGCCTCCCCGCCCCCGCCCGGCGGAACGAGCGTGCCGTTTAATCCCTTTATCCCCGCTCGCTGGTGGCAGTGCGAGCCGCCGGGCCGGGAGCCACCCGCCAGCCGCCGGGGAGGCAGCGTGCTGGCTCGGCGCCGCAGATGTCGCCGGGTGCGAGCAGGGAGCCGATCCCCAGCGGCACCACCTTCACAAGGGCTGCGGCCCTCGGGGGGACCGGGGCACCGCTTGGCCGCGCACCCTCCGGAGCCCCCGAGGGCTTCCTGCCGTCGGGCACCGCAGCCGTGCCCCAGCACCCCGCTCGGGGCCCGGCCACCCCGTATCTCGTTCCCGGGACAGGCCTCTCTCCTGTCCCCGCGGGAGCACGGTCTGCAACCTCCCCTCTGTGCGAAGCTCCTGGGCGAGCGAGGAGCAGCCCCCGGTGAGGTGCCCAGGTTGCAGCCCGTGCTCCGAAATCCGGCAATTATGCAAATGCCCGGGACGCTCTCCCCTTTGATCTGAACTTCCTCGGAATGATCCCTTCTCATTACGGGGCATGAAAATGCCTCTCGGACGTGTAAAGTGAGCTACAGAGCTCCTTTCATTCCCTTTTGTTACCCGCACCGGGCTCGTCTCTCCAGCCCCGCATTCCCCAAGCGCCGGGAACGAGGACGGAAAGGGGCTCCCGGGGGAGGCAGCGGGACGTGGGAGCAGCCCGGGCCGCCGGTTGTCATGGCGAGGCCAAGCGTCTTCCCAAGTTATGTGCGACTAATGGGTTTGTGCCCCGCTCGGCTCCGGGTTCACCTTTCCCCCCGCTGCTCGGCTCCCCGCCGACCTCCCCGCCCGCGCCCCGGGAGGCAGCGGCGGCGGCCCCCGCCCGGCCGAGCCGCGGAGCCCCGTCCCTCTGACTCACTGCCTGCGTATCAAACGCCGCGGGGGACAGCAGCGCGGGCGGAGGGAGGCGGCTCAGGACTCCCGTCGGCGGGAGCGCAGCCCTCGAGCGACTTTAAACTCCATCTTCTGCTGCGCTCCTTACCACCTCTTGTTTCAGTGTTGATAACTGAGGCTAACGAGGCCCTGAATGTATCAGGGGTTTAGAATGTCTACACGACCGTGGATATGATTTTCAAGACTCCCAACAGCCATGGCTGGGATTTTGTTATCTTCTCTCTTCTTTTTTTTTTTTTTCCTTTGAAGGGATATTGAGAAAGTTCATGCTGTCTTGAAAAAACTACTCCTCTGTAAGAAAAATATTCTGACCATTTGCTGGAGGCCATTTTATGAAACCTCAAGGAGGTTAATAGCTTGCATAATTTCAGGAATACCAGGTCTCTCCTTAATACCTTCTTCTCATTCTCTGCCATTTACTCAGACAAACGAGGAGCTCCCTAGGCCAAGCACTCCCGTGACAGACAATGGATTCCTACCTATCTGAGGGGCCTGCACCAGAAAACGGATGGACTTCTTCCCTGCTTTGCTCATACACGGTGCAGAGAGAAAACCTGCAATGTGTCTGTGAGACTAAGGGATGCACATGAAAGGGGACGCACTGTAAGGAGCCCACCTTAAGTATGGAGGTTGTGTTTTTCGTTTTGCTGGAATTTGCTATTTCATCTAGAGAAGCACTGGTAAATGTGGCATGAATAAAATCGTGCTGCTGCAAAACAAAGCTGAGCAAATGGGAGAAGGAGAATTATTTGAACTGTTTCTAGAATGTTGTCATGTTTGTTAACAGCTGCTTAACTCCAGTGTCTAACAAGCTCTTGGAAAATAAGTTTATTAATAAAAAAAAGAAAAAGGCAATGCCCCTTTTTGCTTACAATTAAATGATGACAGCTTATAATGCATTCCTTTGAGACCTCCAGTAATATCAGGGCTCAGGGGACTGGAAATACCTAATTCGTGGATTTTTTAAACCAAGAACGGACTGTTATGATCAGCTGGTCTGACCTGCCACATATCATGGGCCAGTGAATTTCAGCCAGACGTTCTTGTATCAGAGCCATAAATTCTGCCTGAGCTTTTAACCTGGCATCCAATCTTGCTCTGAAGACTTTTAAGTAACAGGAAAAACCACTGCTTGCCTCAGTTGTTCCAGTGGTTATGTCCCCTCATGATTTTTTTTTTTAAGTACCTATTTCTGCTCAGAATTCATAGAGCTTCATTTTCCAACATAGGATCTCATTATGCCTTTGTCTGCCACATTAAAGAGATCTTGACTATCAGAAATCTCCCCATAGAGACACTTAGGGCACTTAAAGACTATGATCAAACCAAGTCATAGCCTCCTCTTGGATAAATTAATAGATGGGATTTCTGTAGTCTTTTGCAATAAGATGCGATTCCCAGACCTTGAATCACTCTTTTAGCTCTCTTCTGATCCCATATTAATTTGCCAATGCACTTTTAACATGCAAACACCACAACAGAGCCGGACACAGTATTGCAGCAACAGCCTCATTCATGTCGGAAGCACTAATGGCATCATTAAGTTTATTTGTTTAAAACCCTATGCAGATTACTTTTATAGATAGCTTTAGCAATGCTGACTTTATTAAAACCCCATTTAAAAAGTCACCTGTCTTCATGCAGACTAGTGTTGTTCATCAAAATCGCAGTGCTGAGCATTGCTTGACCAAAGTGCAGAGCTAGCTTAGTTTTTCTGGCTGGGACTTTTTCAGTGCTCCATCAGCCCTAGCCTTCAGTAGGGCTTCATATTTTTTTCTTTTGTCTGTAAGAAGCAACTGCTGCATATTCTCACAATGGCACTAGCCCTGGATGTACAGCAACAGAGAAGCATGGACAGAGCTTCACTACACCATTCCCTCTTTTCTCTGTTCTTCTCTTGTGGTACCAAAGCCCTCATTAAGTTGCTCCAAGACTCAGGGTAGTTCAGTCCTTTCAGTGCCCCAGTGATGGGGCTCAGTTTTGGGATGCTCCTCCCCAGATGGCTCACAGAGACATTCCATGAGGGCTTTTCCAACCATGTCAAAGGGTCTGCTTTCACACCTCAGCCCATTGCCCATCCACCTTCTCATGAACCAAAAAGATGGACATTAAGCATGTTAGGGCTTGAGGGATGTTGCATTGGGTGCTGCAAGCCTGGACTCTGTTCTGCGTGAGAGGTAGCCTGAGTTGAAGCCAAAATGCCCTGGATTATTTGGGTGAGACAGGCTCCCAAAAGCCCCAACAGTACCTGAGGCTGCATCATGCTGGGCTTTGTACAGCAAGGATGAAATAGTCTGACCCAACAATCTCTTTTCATATTATTTGTATCCTCAAAAGCAGAAAATCACATAGGATAGACACATTCTGGGAAATGGCTGAGCCTCAGCTGTGCTTCCTAGCAGGAGTCCCACCTGAGCAACACTCCTTTATTTATTTTCCTCCTAAATTATAGGTCTTTTTTCATGGTTCTGGTTGGAGATTCAGGTTGGTCGTGCTCACGCATCAGACCAAAGGTGCTTTTCTCACCAAGGACAATCAGACTGGCATCTTCTAGTTTACTTGGTTTCCCAGGCTGTCCTTACTGGGATCTGTGCCCTAATAGAGGTCGTGGCACATGCTTGAGACTGGGTGAGCTTAGTGGGCCTGCACCATGGTCACCTCCCACTGGGAAAGTAGCTATGACCTGCCCAGAAAAGCTGGTCCCCATATAGGAATGACTCTCCATTTGCACAGAGCTGCTTAAGGGACTTGCATGCCACTTATTCTGCCACTACCTCTGGGAATGTGGTGGCAGAGCATAAAGCCAGTGTAACTACACTTTTTATGCTAAGGTGAACTGTGATGAAGTTCACATTATATTAGAGAACCTTGAGGCTGCTACTGCAGTACCTGTCAAGGCCCAGCCTGCATAAACCAACACCAAGACAGGGACAGCACAGTATCAAGGGTTAAGTTTCTTTTATGCTTATGCCCCATCTCACATTTTGCACCATGCAGTTGCACCACATCTGCCCCTTTAATCATAAATTATCCATGAGCTTAAATTATTTTTCCCATGACACACAGCACAGCCTTCAAGTCCTACTTGTAGCAGCCCTCCCTTCGTTTATACTTTGCACGTGCCCTCGTTTTACTATGAGTCAGACACACTTGCCCTCTCTTCCTATGACTTACACTTTCCTACCTCAGAGGACACATATATCAGAAGGCACATCTGATGGCCCAGTTTATGGATATCCTCTCATACAATGGTCATTACTCCTTTCCAGAACCGCTGCTAGATAGCCATCGGGTTCAAATCAAACTCTCTATTAGATCTGACTATGAAAAAGCTAGCACAGAGAAGTCACCTTTGTTATAACAAAACACCCTTGAGTTGCACTTAATTCTAGTAAGCAGCACATTATCCTCACTCGCTGTACGAAAATGCGATTTATAATTTTAAAAAGCAATAATCATTCAAACCATCGGACCTGCAGCTTTCAGGCACTGCATGCTGCAGAACGGGATTGCTTCTCTTCTGTCTAATTTCCCTACAAGCACACGTCACCCAGCCACTCATGACAACCTGCACTTGCTTCTTGCCAGGCTGCTGCAGCCAGCAGTATTTGGGTCTCAGCAACTCTTTTGGGGTCTGCTCCCCTCCAACTCTCTTAGGGGTTTGCCAGTGGTTTTCATGGAGAGCAGAACGAGGCTGTATGTGTAAAAACCAATGTTGACATTTCCTTGTTTAAATATCATACATCAGAGGGGGGTCACGGGAGCCAAGGCCACCAGAAAGGGCTCCCCCACAAGCTATTATTTCCTTTTAAAAGCACCAGGGACCCAGCAGTCTCAGCTGGGCCTCACACCCCCTTGTCTGCCCTTCTCTGTGAGCTGGCTGACTGCTGCCGGTGCCACTTAGCAAATACAGAGGTTCAGGTCTTTTTCTTTCACCACGGGCCTCACTTATCCCTGTGCAGAGGTCTGCTACTAAATGAATGCATCTTTTAAGCTCTGTTTTCAAGGCCATGCAAACTACACACCCCATCCACGCTCACCTCACTCTTTGCTTGCAAAAATCTACAGCGCTTTCCTATCAAATTTGAAACAAATGGCATTCAAACTTATTTTAAAAATTAATTGAACCAATACATCAACAACTTTCATGTTTTCAGAGCTGGCATGGCCCTCGCCTGGGAAATTAGAACTGCAGGAGGGTAATTTTGCATTTAAATCAATGGAGCTCTCTTTCCTGAGAAGGTTGCCTTCACACTAAGTCAAGCAGCTCTACCATGGTTCCCAAGAAGGGAGACCTGCACCTATGGCACACCTGATCTCCCTGCCAGGAGAGTTTCCTGGCAAGCTGTGGAAGTGTAACCCTCACATCAGCACCATATGGGGCAATGATGTTTGGGGATCCTTCTACACCCTGTACCCTAGTTCCTTTCTCTTTCCATTCATCCAAGCAACACCTCACCTGCTGTGCCTTATTCCATGCATTTTCCCCCATTCCTGATGTGGGAGTGTCATGCTGAGAGTGAGCAGGCTGTCAAGGTGATATCAGATGCTGAGCTAGGAAAAAGTGTGTTTGGGGACCACTCAGAAAAAGGAGCAGAGAAAGTGACAGAAGACATGTCCTTTCCCAGGGACGGAACGGCTGCAGGATTTATCTTTTTATCTGAACCCCTGAACAGATTTGCTGCCAAAAGAAAGATAATCCACATTATGTAGAAACACAATTACATTCACATGAGCACACACACACAAACACACACTGTTCCCTTCTAACCACAAGACACAGACTTTGGGAGTGGTAGCTTTGGTGAGACATGGCAAAGGAACCCATGACTAAGTCCAGGAGCTCACCTGCCTCCCTGTACCACCAGCATAGCATCTGTGGTCATCTGCCTCTATAGACTTTACAGTTTTTCTTCTATTTTTGGGGCAGGCCGGAGCAATCTGTCTTCTGTGCCCACAGAGTGCCCAGCACTCCAAAGTTCCTGGCACATAACACAACATTTGTGAACCTGGAAAGATAAAATACCACTCAAATTTTGCATATGTTGATCCCCCTATGTATCTCTGTGTGCCCTAAGCCTTACCCTAGTCCAAAACATCTCCTTACTGTTTTATATTTTGATAATGGAAACAGTACATTAGATGATGCAAGGCAGAGTCTACCCCAAAATAACAAGACAGGCAGCATAAACAGAGTTTCTAATAATATGAAGGCATCGTTTAGGTGGTCATGCAGTGGTCTTTAGGAATTTTCAATGACAGGACTTTTGAAATCGTTTTTCCCCTTCTCAGAAGTGTTCTGAGGATGGTGAGATGTCAAAACAGTGAAAAAGAGAGACAAGACTTGACAAACTGTAACTGGAAGAACAGCAAAAGTGTAAGCCTGGCTGCAAGAAGGCCTGGTGGGGACTGGGTGCCTGCAGCCTGCTACTTCTTGCAGAATTAAGACAGGTAGCAAAGGGCTGAGGTTAGAAGAGGGGCCTGGGGTGCACCTGTGTTCCAAACTGAAGAAGCTTTCATACCTTTTGGTGTACCAGCCAGCTGCTCCAAGCCACTGGCATTTGCCCATTCTGCTTTAGTAGGGTTCTCCACTGCTTTGTTTCTGAGACTTAGCCATCACCACAACAGCACTGCCAAGGAGATTTTAAAATGCCTTTGGAGCAGCAAGGGGACAGCAGCAGGAAGGCTGTTGGAACCCCCTTGGTATGAGATGCTGGGACTTAGATCCATCCAGGCATTAATTCAGTGAAAGCCAGACAGGATCAGGCTGGAAGTGGCATAATGTGCTGTTGGAAGTAAATCCACATAGTTTAAAGTATACACAAACCATTTTCTATGGGACCTTCGAGTGCTTCACAAGAGTGCTCAAGGGACCAGGTGACTTTAAGCATGGTGAATTTCAGCTGCATAACCAAGGCTTAACACTGTAAACCACGGCCCTCCCTGAGGTAGAGATGACTGCAAAGGCCAAGCCAACAATTTGGAAAGAATTGTTTTCTTTTTTTCATTGCTACTGTCTGGTTTTCCAGCTTCTTGTTACACATACTGCTTGAAAAGTGATGTATGTTACCATCACGACACAAGTCTGTGTTTTCTCTCCCTTCTAAAATGCTGGATGTACCTAGTCAGAGAGCAGGTCCATGCAGAACCTATAGGGGGGTGTGGAGACCCTGGGGCCATTTTTGCCTGCTGTTCTTCAGGTTGCTCAAAAGTTTCAGTCCTGCCTTCATACAGTGAACAACAAGGCTCTGGGCTAGAAAGAGTGGTGGTGTATAATACCTACACAATATCTCTCCCCTCACAAGGCAGAGACCAATCAACTACACCCAAACCCATCAGGCCCCTGGGAAATGAGTTCTAGTACTGGTTTGCCACAAACCTTGTCCCAAATACGAAGAAGGACCTTGTCTCAAGCCAACCTGAAAGAGTTGTATTGAGGCACACATATCTGCTGTTGTCTCATAGTTGCACTCTTCTTTCAGATGCTTCCTTGGCATGGGAGAGGCTATCCCCAAGTCCTCATTTACACATACCTACAGGACTGCTTCTCAACCACCGTTTATATTCAGTTTTCCCCAGACAAGAGTTACTCTGACATCTTCATACACACACATGCACAGAGACACAGAGGGATCTTTCTGAATGCCAAATGCATCATCTTTTGCTCTCCTGCTCCCAGGCAGACCAGAGTTCAGCCTGCCCAGGCATGTGACACACCACACCTCTTCCCCATGGTCTGCCCAGAGTTTGTCCCCATTTCCTGCACCTTCCACTGTGCCAACACCCGCCAGTTCTGGAGCACCAGAGGGTGCAACAAGGGCACATGAATCATTTACCTCCTAGCCAGTCCTCTCTGCTGTCCTCCAGCAGGAGTGGCACAGTGCTCTTGCTCCTCCTCCTTAAGCTGTACTCAGAAGTACAGGGCAGGTTACAGATTTTTGCCTCTCTCTGATTTTTGGGCTCAGTAGTAGTACCTCTGCTTGCGGGCTGTACAGGCAGCTGGCTTGCTGCTGCGCCCCTTTGCTTCCTCTGCCGACCCTGATGCGTTAAAACTTCCTCCAAAGGCCAAGGGGGTGGAGGGGAGCAGAGGGAGAAGGCAGAGATGTGTGTGAGACACTGGGGATGGGAATCGCTCCAGGGTGCTGGTGACGAGCATGAAGGCAGCTGGTCAGCTCTGCAAGCACAAGGCAGTCGGGAGCAGGGGGGCGCGGGCTGGGAGGTGTCACTTGTATGACCTGGGGCCGGGGCCATCACCGGGTCGGGGGACAAACCGCCCTGGCTGGCTCCCGTCGGGCTCCCGGGGGACAGGAGCACAGCTCAGACACCGCTGCCAGCCCCATGCCGTGCTGCACATCCTCCTCGGGGATCCGGGCACGTCTCACCGGGACGGCCCCGCAGTCCTCCCGGCTAGCTTAGCCCGGGGGACACCCGGAGGAGCCCTGTCCCGCTGCTGCCCTCCCCTGCCCCAGCCCCGACGGCACGGCCCGTTCCTGCCCTGCCTGCTTCGCCCAGGGCTGCTAGGTGATGCTGGCCCTAGGCAGAGTTTTCCGGGCTGAGGAGCGTGGCCTACATCAGCCCGAGCCAAAACCCCGGCCTTGCAAGTCACCCCTGTCCTGGGAAGAGCCTGCGATAACCTGGTTGCCTGGGGGTAGCAGGGAGCTCCAGAAAATACCAAGTGCATGCTTGGACTGCATCAAAGGTATTTATTTTGTTTGTCCCTTGGCTATAACTTTCATCGTTCGCCTTTGTTTTATAGCTGCTCAAGTTTACTTGCAGAATTAAGACAGATTTGGGGGGGAGGGGGAGGAAGGGGGTAGGAAGCCTTTGTTCTCCGGAGTGTGCTTGTCTTACTTTTGCATCATGTGGCCCGAGCGGCACACACACACACATCCCCCCCGCCCCGACCGTATTTACTCTATCTCGAGTGAGTCCTTTGAAGGAGAGGGCAGAGTCGTCGTTAACCCCCTGCGTGCCTGCTGGGCCCTCCGCCGGCAGAGCCCGCCTGTGGCGGGGACGCAGCCGCTCGTGAATCCCAGAGCCACGGGTGTCGCTTTGACGGACGGCATCAGTGCTGTGTTTGTCCCCCCCAAAAAAGCCTACAGCGGCCATCCCGTGGCGGTCTCCGCTGCAGCAGCACGCACGGGGAGCCAGCGGCGGTGGGCCTCTCGGAGACAGCCCGGGGATACCCCCTTGATCACTAGCAGGCTGGGCTGCTTACGCGAGGCTGGAGATGCCTACAAACTCGAAACAGCTGCCGGGCTTTGCTCTGGCCTGACTGCTAAAATACGCCGATCTCCTTTTAATCTGTTTCATATTCACAAATTAAGCACTTAGCCTAGGTAATAAATCATGAGGCAGTTTACGAGGCTAGCAGGAGACAAACAAGTGGAAAGGGAAAACAATCGCCTAAAAGTAGATTCCGTGTAACTGAAAATATAACTCGGAAATGTAACAAATGCAACTCGGAAAACCTAGTCCGCGCTCCCCGGGGCGGCGGCAGCACCCCCGGCCCCGGCAGAGCTCCGCCGCTGGCGGGGGGGCTGCACCGGGACCGGCCGAGCCCGCACTTGCCAGAGCGGCAGGGCTCCGGTCGCACCCCGCACTCCGGCCTTTGTCTCCCCGGGTACCGGCCGCCCGCACCGGCTCCACCTGGGAGAGACTCCCGCGGCAGTCGGCCTGGAAATAATGACTCGGGCTGGCGATAACCTCGTCTTGCACACACGCACACGGGCTCGTCTCTGGCTGGGGCGGGGGGGAGGAAAGTGATGACGGAAAAACATGAAGTGCGGGCTTGCCTCAGGCCGAGCCGCCCGCGTAGGATGTGGCACTGCCCGGTGTCCCCGGGGAAGGCAGCCCCGAGAGGTGCCAGGGGGCTCTGAGCGCACGCCGGGTGCAGGGGAGGGCAGCAGCTGCAAAGTAGCGCCTTGGCTACCGGAGCTGTCCCCTGCTCCTCCTTCCTGGATACCAGTGGAGGGGGGGCACCGCTGCTGGCGAGGGGCACACGGCGCCCCAGGCCCGCCACTGTCACGCTCACCACCCATGGGCGTCGCGGGGCGGGGGACGGGGCTCCGGAGGGCAGGTCCCAGCCCCAGCCCCTCGGCTCCTGCGGCGGGAAAGGGAAACCGGGAGGCGGGCGAGCCTGCAGAAGTGCCGGCCGGGCGCTGGCAGCGGGAGGCCGGGGCACTGCTGCCCGCGGCGGCAACTCGGGACTCCCCGGCGCTTTGCCCAGAGGCTCTTCCCGGGAGAGCCGCCAGCCGCTCTGGGGCACGAAGCCGAAGTCCCCAAGACAAAAGATCCGACGCTAAGACCCCTCCTGGCAAAGTCGCAGCGTGCCGAAAGTATTTCAGCAGAGAGTTTTCCCCCTCCCCCGGCGGAGCTCCGCGCCGGGCCGGTGGAGCCGAGCCGTGGCAGCGGGGCCGCAGCCGGTTGCGGGAGGGGGAGCGAGCAGGGGAGGGCGGCAGGGCTGCTGTGTAGGGGACGGTCGGGAACATCCCCCGGGAGAGGTGAGGGGGGAGTGGAGCCGTGATTTAAAGGAACTCCCGCGTAAGGGAGCGACACAGACCTGCGGCCGTCCACCGAATCCAATCTGCCGAGCTGTGGGTGCGAAGAGGCGCTGTCAGGGGCTATTTATCTCTCGCCGGAGCGGCGGCTCCGGTCCCCGCATCGCCCGCCGGTAACAATGGCAGCGGCCGGCGGCTTTCCACGCGCCTGGGCGGCGGAATGGATGGCGGAAGATGCCGCCGCGCTCCGCTCACACGGGCTCGTTCATGCATCCCTCTTGGCCAGAGCCTCTCGCTACTGCCGCTCCGCCGAGAGCTCTGGCCCGCTCCCC
>VZTT01052718.1:6485-26937 GCA_013400855.1 Buphagus erythrorhynchus
CTTGTACTACTGCATAAAAATTCAAAATAGTCAACTCATATTTAGCTTATTTTTTCACAAACTTCTCTTGGTAGTAGTAAAAGACACCAAGTAAATTTTGCTTTGTTTACTATAAGTAAAAGGAATGTGTCACATTTTATTTCACACGGGAAGTGAAAAAATAAATACTTTTTTAACTTTTTTCTTTGAAGTTACAGGTTTTCATCATTGGAAATTTTTGAGAATTTTCAAGTTGTGTTTTAGTTTCACTTTGATTCAAAATATCAAAGGTTTTTGCCAAAAAGCCCCAGTAGTACAAGTTAAAATGATTTAGAAATATTTATTTATGAAACATGATTTAGTATGGAAAAAAACTTTTGGATGTATTTGCTGCAGGAAATTGAAAATTTCCAGTGGAAATTATGTAACACCATAAAAAATCAGCATTAACAAAACCGTATTTTGGTAAGAAAATCTTCTGCACTAAATACTGTGGCCAAGAGTAATTACAATTTATCCAAAAGCCTGAGAGAGCTACAATGGATTCTTGGAACCTTCTAAATATCCTACCTAATGCAGTAATAATGTTTCACAGTGAGAGTGTGAAAAGATTATAGTGAAAGGTTTGTATGCCAGCAGCACCTGAATATAAACAACATGTTTGTTTAACTTACAGCAGCTTTTTCCATACACAATTTTAAATTTGCAGAAAACTATAAATAGATAGCACTTTCACTGAAAGCATTAAATTAACCAACTGGGTACTCGACTTTGTAATGTGGAGCAATGTGGAGTGATAATGAACACCATGTGTGTGTGATAATGGGGGTTGTAGAAAATAGATCTGGCCAGCTGAGTGAAAAGGAAATGCTAAAAAAGAAAAAATCTGAAGTCCAAGCCAAAACAAGTGACCTAGTGGAGCAAGCAAAGGTTTGTATTTGGGGCAGGCTAGAGGCCTGAGAGAGATCAGCAATTCAGCAGGGTATTTTTAAACATATGCTCAAGGCCCTCCTTATTCAGCAGGAAACTTAAGCATATGCTCAGAGGTTAAGCATCAGCTAAAGTCTCATTGATGTCAGTGGGTCTTAAACACATGCCTAGAGATACATATGTGCTGAAGTGCTTTTACAAATAAGAATGGACTGGGGATCAGGGCCTCAGTCCCCTGGTATTCCATAGCAGGCTAACCCTGCAACCTCCTGGCTTTCCAAATTCTTCGGAGTAGATCTCATTTATTATACACACAGGACCAGACTTAAGCGTTAAGAACTTGCATTACTGTACATAACTGCCATTGGCCCTTTAGTACCAAAATAAATAGGAAAGTACAGATACATTTATAAAACACCAATAATTTCTATTGAAATGCGTCCAAAGAATTCTCTTAATGATAACAGTGAAAGCATAGAAAAAGCAGAAATGCGACTTTTGAGCAGGTCATTTAGTTTTCCCAGTGCTGATGTAAGAAGACTTCCACAAGGATGTATTTAAAGATAAAACTGAATCTTAACTGAAAACTGACTTTGAGTAATTTATTTTGAAAGAGCTCATGGTGCTCTTAATTTTTGTGCAACCAATGGATCTGTACTTCCTTATGACCTTCTGTGCCTGATTAGTCCACTTATCAACCATAGAGCTGACTGGACATCACTGTAAAAACAGAATAGTCACTTTCTTTGGCAATTCAACTTCATGTAGGCAAACTGCAAAGCATTAATCTGCCATGAGACAAATTTAGCAATCCACAACAATTATTCTCTGAATCTCAGATGGCAGGTTAGCATTATGAAAAAAAATCTCAAAAATTTTTAGGTAAGTTATGTCAAATTCAAGTATGGCTTGTCCTTCTTTAAAACTGCATGAAAATATATCATAAAGTGGCACAGGGAATTATGTGGTCAGGTTACTAATGATATTAAATATTTTTTCCATGAAGTTAGTACAGAATTTGAAATTATCAGTGAAAATCCTTCCTGTGCATTTCAGTGAACCTGAACAACCACTTGGTCTTTGCATTTTGTAACTCTCCAAGGACAAATATGCGGCAGAGGAAATGGTAATAAAGATGCACTGCAGGGCCAGCTGAGAACTACTTTAGATGGATTCTGCAAATGATGGCCCATTTTAAAACACCTTAAATGCAACAGGAGCAAACTGGGGTGCATTTGAGCAGCAGGACACTGCCAGAGTACTGCTGTGTGTAAGGACTGCATTGCTTTTCTCTAGTGATGCCACAGAAATTATTATAGTAAAAAGCTGACTTAAACAAACAAACAAACAAAGATAACTTCAATAAAATTTATGAAGAAAATGTATTATTTACATGTGTATTTTCCTTCTGCCAGAGGACTCATGTCTAACTGGAGAGCATTACAATTTGGCATCTCCTGCAAATGCACTGAGGAAAAGCCACAGCAATATAGTATTCCTTCCATAGATGTTAACGTTTAAAGACTCACAGAAGTGGCTAATGTTCAATTTCTGGTTAACATTTGATTACTTTCTTGCTTTGCTATTCCAGATGAAGACAACCTGCTGAAAGCGTTCCCACATTCCTCTTTGCACTTCTGCTATGACAAAACTTAGCTGATGTAGGCAAATCCAAGTTCTAAAAGCATATATCTTAGTCCAATTTTGTTTCAAGTTTCTGCCTCTTTATTAACTAGGGAAGACCATCTCTTCCTTCTTGCCCAAGAAAGCTGCTGGTTATCATTCCCATCCCTCTGGTCGGTCGAGTAACACATGATGCTAGCCTAGTATAAATAGGAAACAGGTTCCTATGGAATCTGAAATACTGTTTGTACATCCTACCACTGACCACAGCGGAACAATGGTGTGCCAATGACAGAGAAAAAAAAACTCTATTTGCTTGCTCTTTCTGTGCCTCTGTCTGAAATACACCTAACTCCAAAGCTATTCTTTATAGTTATGAGGTGACAACTGAGAGCTAGCAGTCTGCTGAGTGAAAAAATGTTTGCATTTATCCTTTCTAGAGATATCCTATATATGCACACACACGCATGTGCAGCAGCTATTCATACGTACTGGATAGGGAGAAATACCTAATCAACTACAGTGCTTATTCAGTGCTATGAAAGAAAAGTTAAGTTCTTTATTTTGTGTGAGTTAAATGACAGATCTTTGTTTTTTAAGATTATTCAAAATGAAGATAATTCTAATCAAAGCCTACAGCTACACTGGTATTGTTTAAAACACTGAGAAGCAGTGTTGTAAGTTTTATGTGAACACTTCTGGGTATCAATTTTATTAAGAAATCACCTCTTCAGAGTTGCAATGTGTTGCAACTTGCAAATATGTTTCTTTAAAGTCAATCTTGGGCAAAAGGCTTGGACAAGATAGACATTAGGGGGAATTTCTTCACAGAAAGGATTGTCAGATTGAAACAGGCTTTCCAGGGAGGTGGTGGAGTCCCCATCCCTGGAAATGTCTAATAAAAGACTGGATGTGGCACTTAGTTCCATTGTCTAGTTGACATGGGGGAGTTTGAACAAATATTGGACTCAATGATCTCAGAGGTCTTTTCCAACCTAATCAGAGGTCTTTTCCAACCTAATTGATCCTGTGATTTTGTGAAAAAAATTTACATTGTTCACACAATCACCAAAATGCTGATGTTGGAATGGTCTTCTGGAGGTCATCTAGTTCAGCTGCCTGTCTGCAGGACTATCACCAGCACCAGATCAAGCCACCCATGGTTTTCTTTAGTCAAGTCCCAAAAACCTTTAGGGATAGATATTCTGCCTCTTCTCTGGGTACCCTGCTCCAATCCTCCAAAGCAAAAAGATTATTCCTGGCTTCCATTCTACCTTCCACAGTCACAATTTGATGATGTGACCCCTTTTTGGCCACTTGAAACTATGAAGAAGTGTTTAGCTTCATCATCTCCACAGCTTGCCTTCAAGCAGTTCCAGACTGCCCATAGCTACTTCCTCAACAGGCTCTACAAGCACAGCACCCTTCACCTTTCTGTAAAGGGCACATCCTCCAGGCTTCTGGCCACCTTGGTAGCCCTCCACTTGTCCCTCTCCAGCATGTCTACTCTCCCAGTGTTTCAGCCAACCTCACACATCACTCCTGTAGTCACAACAAATAGGATGAGCCTAATTAGCTTCATCAGGGTTGCTTGAAGGTTGTCACTGAACAACCCCTTTATTCTGCTTGGGATTTATGGTACAGGTATTTATGGTACAAAATTACTTTGACAGGCCCAGCTGAGGCAGTCTAAGACACTGGTGCCCCAGGCTGTGCTTTTCCCAGTTCCAGAGGTGACCACCCCTAGCTCAGAGATGGCAGAAAATGTTGTGCCCCAACAGCCCTCTTCTGTTAACTCTGCTCTGGGGACAGCACAGGGTGGCAGATCATGAGGCCTGTAATGGCTGCTAAATCCCTTGGACATCATTTCCAGGTGGACTTTACCTCTGCATTTCAAACAATGTTAGTATTCCTGGATCATTTTTCTCCATGAATGGGTCATTTCAAGGAAATATAAAAAACAGTTCTATGATGAGATGCAGTCTAAGTCTTATGACCGCTGCCCTTGATTTAAGAGGAGCAGAAATCCCCTGCACAACTCTTTCCAGCAGACAAGCATTTAATAAATCTTGTGAAAGTGTGAGGAAAATATGGGGAAAAAGGAGACACTGATAAGAGAAATACTTTCAAAATAGACAGCAACAACAGACAGTTTAAAGTAATTTTTTAGCCAAGTAATTACAAGAATTCTCTGTCACAATTTCCAATGGAGGAAAAAAGTCAAAAACAAATAGGTAGAAATCTGCAAGTCTGAACAGAAAATCTGTTGTACTGTCCTTCTAAGGGAAGGTTAGAACTTATGTCAAAATAGGAGGTCTGTGTTTTTCTAATCACACAGAACTTATGGTCTACATCAGTTCTTGGCCCCTGACTGCATGAATTATGGTGGACACCACCCCTCTCATAAGCAGTGTGACTGACTTTGGCCTCTTCTTCAGCAGTTCAGCTGTGTACTTCCCTCCTTAAGGTGGGAGAAACAACTACTGAACAGAAGAACCACATTCTAATAGCTGTGATTCTACCCAAATCTCAGTTTTCAGCATGTCAGGACATTCTGTCCATGTTTCCTACTGAGCAAAGCTAACTCCACTTCCCTATTCCTTTAGGTATCTCGCTGCTCAGTGCCTTGTTTATGGCCTCTGGGCTGCTTTCCAGAAGCCATCAAAGCTGCCTGGCTCTCCCCACAGGCTAGGAAGAGGGGATGAGGTGGGATTTAGGTTATCTGACCATGGCCTGAAGCAGAGAGTCCAAGTATCCCACCAGCAGGTGACAATTGCTTGGCTCTCCTCACCTTAGCCATCATGCATACTTGATCCAGGCCAAATCCCACCCAGCCCAGGGGCTATCCATTCCCACAAGCTTCCAATCAACCTTTGGGAGTGCAGTGTACACACACACACTCCTCAGGCAGTTCCCTGTGAGTGTGCCAGGCCATTAAAAATGTTTCTTCTTCCCAGCTCAGAAATATTTGACCAGTTGAAGAGAAATATACTTTTGGCATGTACTCCCAACCCACACTTTGCTTTCATATTCTTTGCTATCAGTAAAGACATTTTAATATGCCACAAAAAATCTCTGGATGAATTTGCTCAGCTAAAAGTATTTCTGAATCTACACCGTAAACAGAAACAGAGCTGACTCAACAGCAACACTTCCTAAAACCCCAAAACTCAACAGCAAGTTACATACAGGAAACAAGATTTAGTCATAAAAAGCAAACTCTACTCTCATATTGGGTATTTCTGTCATTTATAAGAGACACGTTAATAAGTAATCAGACCTCTGTAATGTTATTTTCACAATGTCTCAGCATGCAAATTAGTTCTAGAGTAATAAGTAATAAGCCTGTAATGATTGCGACAATATGAAGGAGATAGCTTTCCCTTTTGCACTCCAGGAAATTTGAAAACCACCTCTGAAGATGCCTACATACACTTGCTTTCCAGCCATCAACTGACACAGAACAGCAGCAGCAAAGGCCAGCAAATTTTCTCCAGAACTCTCCTGGAGACACACTGAGCTGGGATGGGATTTGGGATTTTGAGTCAAGCTGGATATAAGCTCAATTTGTACCACCATAGGAGCATGGAGCAATTTCATCACTGCTGAAACCAGCGGATAAGTCATGTGAGCAACGCCTGCTGTTCTCTCTGCCCTATCCCTCTATGCAGTCTGGACACGGGTACAAAGGAGACCATGGATAACCAATTGCATGAAGCTGGATATTCTCAAGGAATAAACCTTCTAATACCCAGTGGGGCTGAGGCTGGAGGTAAAAAAAAAAGGTTTGAGAGGTTCCTCCTCTGCTTTTTATGCCTGTCTTAAGGTCAAAGGTGTCATTGGGTAACCCCTTTCTCAATGGAAAGGGAAAAAAGAAAAGTTCTGGCAGTTGGTTTGTTTTTGTGAACATTCTGTTCTAAACTCTTGAAATTGCTTTCAAGAAACAGAAACTGTTTTCAAGTCCTTGCTTTGCAAGGAAAAAAGTGCTCCCCTTCAAAGAGAGGATAGAAGTGCATTTAAAAAATTGCATACTTTAGGAATGTTTCTCACAGGAAAAAAAAAGACACTTATACAAAAGGACATATAAGGCAAAATTCACAGGGGTATTAAGACCATAATAAAGGAAATATTAAAGCTTACCAAGCTTTTCTGCTAATCACACACCTAACCTGTCTGACTCCTCACACACAACCAGACAAGCTGCTCCTAGGTGAATGTCAGTAAGAACAGACTGCACTAGTGCAGATTTGGTATCTTGACCCAGACTAACACTGTTACATGGACACTGAGGACATTGCTAAAGAGACACAGGCTCTATTGTTAATCATTGCTTTTAGCAAGCTTCCATCACAGCCTGAGCTAAGCACCATATTAAATTGTGAAGAAATCACTAGAACTACTATGCTGCAAGTGATCAAGTGCATCAGTTATACGATATTTAGCACTGTGCTGTAAAGGGTGGTAAATGGAGGTGTCATAAATATCTGACTTTATCATCTGTTGACTCATAATCCAGATGCCAATGGGATATAAATCATGTAAAGCATGTTTCCAGATTAGGAAAGTCTGGCTGTTCACTATTGTTCTAGTGAACCACATTATTTCTTTGTAGGATCAGGAGTGCCCTCTGATGGATAGCAGCTATTACTGGGAAGAGTTGACTGGAAAGTGGCATATCCTAAATAGTCTGCACAATACAAGATAGTCTCACTTCCTGCACTATGCATTTGTAAGTCTTCTGTATGCTTAACTACTATAATAAGCAACTTTTTTTTTTTCTTGGAAAGAACTTTTTACATATTTCTCTTTGCATTTCCATCATTTACATCAGTATTAGGGATGCAGTCAGGGCACTGCATATGCATACATCTAGTTGTAAAATAAATAAACTGAAAGAAATTTAAGACATAAACTACAAAATTCATGTAACAAGCTCTGAGAAAGGCCTTGAAAGGCTCTGACAAATTTAGACACCTGAAAATTCAAATATTCAGCTGAATATAAAAAAAGATATAACTGGGGAGACAGGTAAACTCTCTTAAGAAGTGCTTATGTGCATATAAGAGCCTGAAAGCTTGTATGTATTTTTCTAGCTCTATAAGATAACCTAATAAAACATGTTAACCCTCTCTGCAGACTTTGCCTCATTTACATCCTTAGACAATTGCAACAGAACTGTGAGAAAACAGGAAACATTTTTTTCTCCCTCATCTGTTACTTTACCTCTCTGTCAGGTATTTGGCAACTTCAGGCTGCTTATAATTTTAAATTTTATCATCTCTGGTATCAACTGCCCTTTCCAAACTGATTTGGGAGCTGGAGAAGAGTCACAGACTTGGAGTTTTTTGTGAAGACGACTGTGCCCAGTACCTGATAACATCTCTCCCTTCCACTGGAGTATCAGGACTGGAGCTAATACCTTTCATGAAACAAAACCCCTCCCAAACTGGTCTCAAACACACAATTACCCTATTATACACCAAAAAAATGTACACACAAATTTGAAGTACCCAAGCCCTTACAATACTCATAAACAGCACCTTGGGGTTAACAGCAATTAATACTAATATAGACCACCTGAAGATGCTTTAAAAAGGCAAAATATTAAGAATTTCACATTGTTTTATAAGTTACAAATGCAAATACTCACAAATTTCAGAGCAAAACTCATCTCCTTAGGTGTGCAAAGGATGATGGGTGGCATCGAGGAATGTGGCTGGAGAACAGGGAGCTGGGTGCATTTTCCCCATGTCTCCATCACTGCTGCTGATGCATAAAGATCTGCACAAAGATCCTAGGTTTTGCCTTAGGTCTGTTGCACCCTCCTGACAGAGACCCACACAAACTCTGCTCTCTCACTGCTACTTTATTTTATTGTTATTTTTAAGATCTAAACCAAATGTCATTTTTAGATTTTCCCTCCGATGGGCAAAGCAGGTGGAGATAACAGCTTCGAATGAAAGAGACCAGCAGGAAGTTCTCCTGTGACAGATTTTATCCGAGTTTTGCATATACCACAGAACCCTAAATATTCTGAAACAGGCAATGCTTGTGTGCTGTGATTGTAGCGCCCCTTTTCCCCATGGAACTGCAGCCAGCTGAGACTCAGACTGGGATTATCCAGGCACTGCCCTGGATGGAGTATGAGGTATCTCCGTCTGGGGAGAGCCCTGGCGCTCCCGAGGGAACCCGGCCAGCCCCGGAGGAGCGGGCACGCTGCCGGGAGCGCCTCCGGGCCCCTCAGGGCTCTCCCCCGCAGGCACAGGAGGTTCCTACCGCTCATTCTGCCTCGGTCTGAGGAAAAACTGCCCAAGCCCCTGTCCCTGAGGGGTTTCTACACCACGGAGGAGATGCTCTGGGGCGAGAGCGGGAGGAGCAGGCCTGCTCAGGCCGCGGGGGACCCTGGCGGGGCGAGGGACTCTGCCGCGGCCCCTCAAGGAGAGCGCTGCAATTGCCCGCTAGCCACGGGGAAGGGAAACCTTCTGCTGTGTCCCCTCAGCTACTCGCGGCCCCCAATTAGCCGCACGCCGTCTAACAGAGTTTCCCGCAATGGCTCCCGACGGTCATCCCGTCCCAAGGCTTCAGGCTCCGCCGCCATCACCCCGGGCTACGAGAAGGAGGCAGCGGGGGAAAGAGCGAGCCCCTGCAGCTCGGAGCCATCGCCTGTCCCTGCGCAGAGCTCCCCGCCCGCCGCTGCCAGCATCCCCACTGATGCCTTGGGTTTCCAGGCATGACACCGCGGTGGCCGCGCAGGGAGGGAGGCACAGGAAGGGCCGGCCCGGCAGCGACCCCCGGCACCGCCGCACACCCACAGCCTGTGCCTCGGAACGCGAGGCAGCGGCTGCCCGGAGTGCCCTGCAGCGCCCTGGAGCGCTCGGGCCTGCCCTAGAAAAGGCAGGAAAACGGCCTGGGAAGCCACTTGGAATTTTAGCTAATTTAGGCTGAATTGGTGGAACAGGGTTAAGGTCTAAATGAAACATCCTTTCCACTTTTCAGTGGGCCCGTTTAATTTTCTACTCAGATTTCTGGTTCATGAACATGCCTAAAGCAGTGCCTTTTGGCTGGTTTTAGAGAAGGACTTTCATTTTCATACTATAAGCCTTTCCTCCACACTACCACTGGCACCCACGCCGCCCTTTTGAAGACACTGTGGTGCCGCACCGAGCCTTGGGGCTGTGCCACGTCCTTGGCACCTCACGGAGATTGATCCAAATCCATCTGAGTCCAGAACCAGCCTTCTTGCCTAAATACTCCTCCACAGTAATTTTGTACTTCCTTGCATTTTCCCGTGGGGGTTGGGGAAGGATCTGGAGCACAAGTCTTATGAGTGGCTGAGGGAGCTGAGAATGTTTAGCCTGGAAAAGAGGAAGCTCAAAGGTGACCTTACCACTCACTACAACTCCCTAAAAGGAGGATATAGCTGGATGGGGGTTGGCTTCTTCTCCCAGGCAACCAGCTGCAGGACAAGAGGACATAGTCTAAAACTGCACCGGGGAGGTTTAGGTTGGATGTTAGGAGGAACTTTTCACAGAAAAGATGATTAGACATTGGAATGGACTGCCCAGCGAGGTGATGGAGTCACAGTCCCTGGAGGTGGTAAAGGAAGGACCAGATGTGGCACTTAGTGCCACGGCGTACTTGACAAGGTGGTGTTCAGTCATAGGTTGGACTTCTTGATCTCAAGGGTCTTTTCCAGGGTAGTTGTTTCTGTGATTCTGTTGCTGTCACCCACAGGCCTGCTGTGATCTGTGAGCTTGGTGGCTGACTTGCATATACACACCCCAGGCAAGTGGAATTATAGCTCTGCAGGAAAGATTTGTAGCAGAAAACCGGGAGTCTTGCTCTAACGCTAGCCAAAGGGCACCACTTTAGATATTTTAATGAACATATAATCGGAACAGAAAATAAAACAGATCCACTAAAAAATGGAAAAGGAGTTTTATTTTGACCTTAACACTTTTCCACCAATTTAAGAATAAATTAGCTAAAATTCAAAATTATGTGCCCTTCTAAATTAAAAAAAAAAAAAAGAAAAAAAGTTTCGATTTAGAAGGTGAAACAGGTTATACTCTTAGCATCTCTTCAAAACACTTTTCCATTAAGATTAATAGGAACTGACCCTTTTAGCTCAACATTTTGTTCCAAATATAAGTATTGTCTAATGGGATAATAGTCATCATAATAGCCATTATTATAATATCACCAACACTATTTGGCATCACAAATACTGAGCGATCCCAGTTCTCTTCTGAAATCCCAGTGTCTCTGGTATCTAGACGTAGCAGTGTGCAATACCTGCTGTTACTGTTTAGCTATGGCAGTAGCATCTACAAAACAAAATCTGTTTTCAAAATGTGAGATGGGTGGTAAAAAAATTGGGCTAAGGGAAAATACTTTTATTTTGTAAGAGGAACTAAACTGTATGGGAACAGCTCATAAACAGCTGCTGGCTTATGAGTATGCAAAATAATACAGTAAAAGAAGATGCCTACTGGGTCCTCTGTGTGTTCATGGCCCTTGGTGAAGTGCTTTTATTATGAACTGTGTCAGAAGGAAGGTACTTGAGCTGGAGACAGGGAAAGAGAGTTACAGATTTTTGGGGTTGTCCTTCAGTGAAAACTATATTGTTTGAAGTTGTCCTGGATTTCTGTAGAATAAAATAGTGCCTTTTGTTGTTGCATAGCACTGAAGAAGCAAAAATACTGCCATTTGTACTCTTAAGTGATCAGCGCATTATCAGTTAAGTAGTATGACACCATTCCTGTGTGAACACATGGTTTAAATTTATTCTCCAAAGTTTGACTGGACTTACTCTTTATAGGTGAGGCCTTTCAGATCCTGCATACCTGTCTCTGCCATAAATAAGGAGTCAGAAGTGCAGTGTTGTACTTTTCATTTTGCTTGTCATTCCCCTGATCTGAAATCTTCTTTTGATTTGCTGAAGATTCAGGGCAATCATGAATCAAACACAATAGATATGAAAAATGCAGAATTAAAAGTAGTCTAGAAACAGAACTCTATGGCCCAAAAGGCAGTGAATTCCCTAGTCATTGGGATGGATGGACTTTAATTTGTCAATAATTCATCAGTGTTATGGAGAAGTATCAATAATAAAAGATATGAAAATACCAGTCTTGTTGCTTTATGGACAAATTGACCTAGCCAGTCCAACACCTTGAATGAGGGGAGTCTGACATGCAAACCATGGTCTATACATCTTTACCCTTCAGGCATGCTGAGGTGATGGCAAGATCAAAGAGGCTTTTGAAATGCCAAGTTCTGAGAAAGGAAATTGGGAAATATAACTCCAGAGTTAGCTGGAGGGGGCAGGGATGCAGGTCATGTTAGAAGGTGTTAACCACTGTAGAGAGAAGAGAGACTCTTATCCCAGATGGTGCAGACATTTCATTGTTGAAATACAACTGTGTCCAGCCCACGTTATAAGGTAATGAAATCTGTCACAACTGAACATCAAAAGTGGTCACAGGCTATAAAGGAACGGTGTTTGTGGGAGCAGTAGGGGCAAGAAATGTTGGACACTGGAGGCTGTGTCTCTGAGACGCTGTAGTCAAGAGGATCAGAAAGGAGAGGAAGGAAGAGATTGTCTTGCTGACAGCTGCCCGAGGATAGGAGCGGAGGACAAGTAAGATATTGCTTCCTTTGTAATGAAACCAAGATGTACCTCTGTAGCCTGACATTTACTGAGTAAACTGAGTTAGTTGCTCACTCAGACAAGTCCTTTCAGTCCACCCTGGTTTTCCTATACATTCTTAGTACATTCTGTTTTAATTAGACCAGTTGAGTCCTTGATTATTTGCAAATTTCATGCAGACTTTTCCTTAGCGGTGCTTCTAAAGAAGAGGAACTACAGGAAGATGCCTGGAGCCTATCATAGTTGGGATGCTTGGTCAAAGGGGCTTGCACTATGGAGAATTCTCACAGGAGATGGCACTTGCAGAACTGAGGACTGGCAAACACAAAGGAAACACCTGGATGGTCGGATGTCTTTTTATCTTCCTCTGATTTTCTTATGACTTAGAATTTGAGAATAATGGAAGTCAAATCAGAAAGAGGGATGTCAGTCAGCTTTCATGAAAATCAATGCTGCAAAGCAGAAATTTACTGAAAAGTGCAGGCTAATTTCAGGAAAATAGGGGAGAGCAGACTAAAAAGTGCAAGTAGCATAACTAGACACTTCCAGCAGAGTGCAGCATCACCCTGGATGAGCTGTGCATGAGCATGGAGGCTGAGAACCGCTTGCCTACCGGTAAAAGATAAAATAGTAAGTGTCTGTTGCAAATAAATCTCCCAGAAAAATAATTACACCTTTCAATTTTTGACTTTTGGATAATAATTAGATGCTCTTAAATGATTGACTGTGTACTATAAATGTGATGGAAAGTAGGAGAAAGAATCTGGGACTGCAATTGGAAGTGGGAACCAGGAAGATCCATGCCAGACGCATGGGGAGGAGTGGAGGGTTAGCCAAAGAAATAATTAGTTGACTGGTAGCCTGGTGATAGGGCAGGACATTGGAAATAAATGAACTCATGGGACTGACCAAGCAGAGAATGAAATGAGAGGAAGTACAGGCAAAGAGAACGTGATTAGTACCTGGAGCCAGAGACAGGAAATAGAAAAACATACTGGAAGAGATGAGACAGGTGGGATCAAAGAGAGAAGGAATAAGCAGAAAGGATATTCTGTTAACCAGTGAAGCCCATCTCTCTACAGAGGCCTTGGGATACATATGTGGCACTCTTCTGCTTCCTGCAAGTCTCTGTGAAACCCCATGTCTGACATAATATAATATTGTCCTATCAAGGATGAATACATGCTTTTGCTGTCTCTCCTTTCCAAAAAAATCACCAGGTAGAGGTCAATACTGTGGATTTAGAAGTCCCAAGCCAACTGTGGTATAATGGAGATAATAAGAAGATGCCACATGGTAGAACTTAGGATTTTTTGTTCACTTTTTTAAAAGAGTTTTGTTTTCTTTTTCAAAAAAACTAGGACATTGCAGACAGAATTATTTTTTAAAACCTTCTTAAGTTTACACAGAGAAATTTGGAAAAGTCAGGCAATGAGACAGCCAGGGGATTTCACACAATCCTCTGTGAAAAGGCATTGTGATGGGTCTTCGAAGTATGTGGCCACCTGGGTCTTTTTCCACTGGAATTCTGATTCATTTTCTGTATGGAAAAAGCTTGTTTTGGGGCAATCAGATGTGTACAGTAAAGGATGGTGACTTCCTTTATGCCTCATTTGTTGCAGAAATACAAAGGACATAAGATATATGGAGAGAAGTTTATAGAGAAGGACAATGACATGGTAAGGATCACTGGACAAACCCTGAATAACAGCACTTTCCTCCAGTGCCTTAGCACCTTCCTAGCTTTGCCATGATATCTGGGAATTCACTTAGTGAAACTAGAAAAAGCTAGTTGCTTTTGCTTTCTTCTGCTTTTTTTGCTCACTTTTATTTTCTAAGTGGTGATCATGTCATAGGGTGCTTGACTTGAGGACTAGTGGTGTGCAGTGTGTAGGACTACCAAAGGCTGCAACTGAAGCAGTAGCAAGCTTGAGACAAGGACTACACCCACCTGAGTACTCTGGAAAGCCAGGTATTAGGAGACTGAAGCTGGAGAAGGTAACAGTTCTAATCTAAATTTCTGTGCAGCATAAATCCCTTGTTAATAAAATTGTGATGATGATGTCACTACATTACTCCAGAGAATCAATCTAGCAACTGAATAACATTTTGGTAATACTGAGGGTAAAACAGTGAGGGATACCATAGTCCATCTTGCACATGAATCAGACATGCAATTGAAAAGCATATTTTATGATCTTCTAATTAAAACCCAGTCATAACACCTAAAGAGTGAAATGAAATTAATATTGTGTGGCCAACAAAGGATTCATCTGACCTAGTTTTAGTCACCTAGACTTGCTCCAGTGAGCAGGGATTTTATTTCAAAGTAGGCATCTGTGACAGGCAGGGCACTTGTCTTTCTGTGTCTACTTGCTAACTGCTTTCTCAGAGAGAATTTATTTAAGAACTATGTATTTTGCTTCATGGCTTAAAAATTACTATGATATTTCACACTGTTGGAAAACCAATGTGTTTTATTAATGGCATGTGCAAAATACACAACTACATCAGGTCAGTCAAGAAGAGACACAGCTATCTGATGAATTTGATTTCCAAACTTTATTTTCTGACCAAACAATAAAGGCATAAGCAAAACCCAACTTTGATCTCAAAACTTGTTTTATTTTAGATTCCTACATTATATTTTCCAGACCCTTTTTTTCTACCTGATACTTTTCCCTAGACACTTCTTTGTTTAACAGCCTGCTCCATGTACTCTTAATCTGGACTGTAAACTCTGGCCTGGGGCTCTTTTTTATGTGCTGTCTATGTAACACCTAACATCTGAGATACCTCTTGGGTTTGAAACTAAGCACTTCCATAGAACAGGTAATAAATACTCATAATTCCAGTATCATAATACTTTCAGTCAAGTAAAAGTGAAGCAGTATATATCAGAGATCCATGGCTGAATCTAGCACTGCATCCAGGAGACCTTTCATCCAGATGAGATCTCTACAGTTAACCATTACAGGCAGGTGCCATAGGAGTGGAAACAGAGACTGAGGAAGTTAAATCTGCTTTCAGTAGCAGCACAGGGTTCAACCAACCACACGTTGTTGCTGTTCCATTCTCAGGGAAGAAGTAGTGACTGTCCCCTAGCAGCTGGAAGGGATGCTATGAGTCACTGGCACCTTCCCACTCAGCACTACTCTACTGTGGAAAGGAAGGGGCATTTTTCTAGAGTTTTTTGCACATTTCTGACAAGCCATACTGCCTGAGACGTTTCATTATAGAGCTCCCCCCAAAAGCCAGGGGCAATAGATGGTCTCCTTTCCTATCTCCCCAATTATATTCACAGAGTAGTGAATTATCCTCAAGGAAAGCAAAGTACCTTCTAATTTTATTAAATTAAAATCACTATACTGGACAAAAAGCAGTAGATACTACATCAGTTAATGCCACAAGGCTAACAGCAATTAGTGATATTGGCAGAAACTGATGCACAGGAAATTCCACAGGAATATGAGGAACAGCTTCTTTACTGTGCAAGTGACTGAGCACTGGAACAGATTGCCCAGAGAGGGTGTGGAATCTCCCTCACTGGAGATATTCGAGAACCATCTGGATGCAATCCTGTGCTTGAGAAGGGAGGTTGAACCAAATGACCCACTGTGGTTCCTTCCAACATGCCCCATTCTGTGATTCTGTGATATCAAGAAAAGTAAAATTTATAGCTGCATCAAAAGGGACTGAGTCTGTTTGGACTAAACATTGCAATGAAAATTCATACTTCTAAGACACAGAAGAGAGAGACAGTAGATGAAGATCCCTACTGCACCAGGATGGAAATGAGAATGATGTTCAAAGGATTTACTGAGGGAAAGAACAGTGTGGGGGATTGTTTTGTCTTGTAAGACATGCCTACGAGCCCATTATCAGAGGCATGAGAGTGTGCCCAAGGAGGGCATGTTCTTGTTCAGCCCTGGGAAAGCAATGACAGCATGTCTCAGAGATTATGTAAGCCAGGGCAAAATGAAGCCATGCATGGATGTGATGAGCTATATGAGAAGCCAAGGACATTTTTTATGTTCCTGAGAGCCTTCTGAAGTCTGCTGAGGCAGTTTATTGCTCTGTGTTCTCACTCAGTTCAGACTCCTTCCATCACACAGCTAGAAGGATAGCCTATGTCAAGGCTGAAGTCTGGCTATTCCTGTAATATGTCCAAGGAAACAAATGCTGTGTATCACCATTCCTTGCAGTTTAGTAGATTGCTGAGCCAGACCACCCTGGAATCTTTGTGGTAGAGCATGAGAAATTCCACCTATGTGGGACATTTACCCAGCTGGCTGTCAGGGACTGTGACAGCTCTTAGTCATCTCGGAGCGAGCCCCTGAAGAGAGGACTCTCTTGGCCTCACTGCTCTGAGTTCCTCATCCAGTGCAGCTGAGTGGCCTTGTCTTGGCCCATTCCAGAACATTTGGAAACCAAGTATTTTGTAATATCTTATGTGTGCTGCTAGGCATTGCAACAGAGATGCCAGAAAGGAATACAGTGACAAACAAAACTTTTACTGGGAAGCCCTGTGTGGACATTCCAGAAAAGTCTTCTAGCAACATTTGAACCCTAAAGTCAAGATACATAAATCAGCCTTTGTTCCACATTGGCCTCCAGAGTAAGACAAGAATTTGTTTCCCATTCAGTTCTGCTGAGTGACCTAGAAGAACAATAGAGAGCAACCTGCTTCATAGAGGGAAACAACAAAGGAGAGGTGTCGCTGTTTGGGGTTTTGGGGTCCTTTTGGGATTCCGAGACTGTCTCAGCAGTCCCCAGCAATGGAGCACGTTCTTGAGCCTTGCCCAGATAGAATTTTGGCTCGCAGCGGGCCCTCAGACCAGCGGGGTATAGAGACTGGCATATGTAGAAAGGCACAAATCTACAGTTTATTCTATGAAGGCATCCAATCTAGCATATACAACAGTTATTGTTTCACAGGGGTTTTTATATCCTTTGAGGGTTTTACAGTTTGAACCAATTACCAAGGGAATTCTACATTCTAACCAATCCACGGGGGATTTTACATTCAAAGCTAGCCTATGGATACTAAAAGAAGATGAACCACTAATATTAAAGATAAATAAGAGGGTGTTCTAAGAGGGGGAAGCTGGATTCCTTTTTGTATTCATCATTTAACAAGCCATTTCTTATCTTTAAGCTATGTTTTTCCAAGGGGCCTGCTCTGGGGATGCAAAGGGACTTTCTGCTCCCTCCACAGAGAGGTATTACCCATGGTCTCTCAAGGTACTGCTGACTGGCTGTGGTGGCTGCCAACCAAGGTTTGCAACACTTGCCCGTGTCAGAACTAGTCCTGTATGAGAGGTTTGGAGATGGTTAAAGAAACTTCAGAAGAGCTTTTCTGAGATACGTGCCAGTGCTGAATATGAAGACTGATCCCCACTGTCATGGGATGTGCCACTGATGTCCTGGAGCAAGTCTTAATCACTTCTTCCAGAGGAGCAGAAGGGAAGAAAGGAAGGAGTCAACTACATCACACATTAAGCCTCTTTTTCACTCTCTTTAGCTCTCTCTCACAGACTTGCTAGACAGACACTCTCTGATGCTCTCTTGTCTTCTCTCACTTCAGTTCTAGCAGCGTCAGGTTTATTTCTGTACATTTTCATAAGTTACTCTTTTCCTTAAGGCATCAGTGAAAGGCTGGAGAGGCACTGATAGGAGCAGATGGATTAGGTATCCAGTGATATCTTGTTTTAATAGCACATCCCTTGGCTCAGATATCCTTGTTTTGGACATCCCAACAGGATTCTGAAGTAGGCCATTTTAGCATAAAGCTATTCCCACATATTTTCCCCATTATTGCCTGAATTAATATCCAAGATGCTGTTTTCCAGGATAAAAACAACTTCATCAAAGAGCCCTTCCCACAGCAAAAAGATGCCTATTTATGCTTCTGATCACCTTGCAAATGGATGTCATGTGAGATGAGACCTTCCCATAATCAGAAGGAGAAGTTTCCTAAGAAAGTCATTGTGAATGGTCAAGGCCAGCAGGCACAAGTGGCAGGGTGACCCCTCACGAGTGCTTCATTGTCCACCCTGTTCCATGAGGTGCAGGGTCAATTCAGGATAGCCCAGGCTGTTTCTGCTACACTCTGCCCAACTAGACTAAAGCATGAGTGTTCCAGGCATGGAGAGCTCTGTGGCATTTGGGGTAGGGCTGTGCTATACAAGCCAAAGACAATATTGTGTATACAAGTCCTTTTTTGCTTCCTTTGGGGTTTTGCTGTGTCTCTGTTTGCACACAGCTGTGGTGGGCAGAACCAGCATCTGTTTAGAAATTTTGTGGCTGTAGACAGGGATTGATGAGGAGAGGAAACAAGGTCAGACAGATGCCAATGAGATAAATGGTGTTGGTGCACACAAACATCCAGAAGCAGAGCAACTGGCCAGAGTTATCTTTGTTTCTCACACAGCTGACTTTCTAGCAGATCTGAAACACTTGGTAATGATGGTGTTGCTATTTGTCTAGCAGATTAGAGCAGGGCCACTGGATCAGGATGAAGTGGATGTGACTAAACTCAGGACCAGTGTTTACTTTCAGCATATTGGGAGCCATTCAATCTTACCAGGTCAGTAGAGACCTAGTCACTACAGGGAATGCATCCCAAAGAGCAATCCATCAGGCCTGAGACTCTCAGTTGCACAAAAAGAGACAGTCAGACACCTAGACCTCTGCCATATGAGGCTGGCAGCTATGGCACAAGACCTACACAAGATCCTCCTTACTAGAGGGAAACCTGGAGAGTTCCAAGCAAAACCAGCAAACTTTGTTTGGGTGATGAATCCCAGCTGATGTGTCTACTTTAATGTGACCAGATCCCCCTCTAACTGCCCATGACTGTCCCAACCAGGTTTCCATTGGCCACAGTGAAAGTTTAAGTGAACTAGAGCACATGTAGTCACCTCCTTGTGGACACCTGAATGTGTCCTGGCTTTGAACTGAATCCCAGCCAGGCTGCCAGCACAGGCCAGCTGAGGAAGAAAGCATAGCCAAAGAGGATGTGAAAAGGAGGGGAGGAAGCACAATTCCAGATTTTGCTAGCATGCAGCTCATGCCACTAAGGATTGCCCTGTGGTGGGGTGGGCAGTGCACAGTGCACAGTGAAGTCACCAGAGCAATAACAAGATGCCACACAGCTGTTTTAATTCAAGTCACGTATGGGAGCATGTGGACGGCAGAGCTTAGCCTTCATGGAAGAAAATATAGGTTCATTCACTTTCCAGTCATCTGAGGAAACAAACAAACCAAATGAGTCCAGATTCCATTCTGTGGACTTCGGTACCCAGGAAACTGGGACATGACGTCATCCAGCAGAAGGAAGACAGCAGCTCGTTCAGCTTCTGTAATGCTGTGAGAAACCACCACTTCTCTGCACAGTGGGGGAGCTCGTGTTTTTAAGGGAAAAAGTGACCTGTCAGTCACCACTTACAATGTGTGATTGTCCAGTAGTTCCAAGGAAGTGTACGTAAGTGACAGCACTTTGACTTTGAAAAATTTCTTTCTCCAGATAATTTTGTCGTTTAATAGTGGAATAAGGCGTGGACTCGCATTGTGAGTGCATGAATTACAGGAGCGGATGGGATCCCCAGTCGGTCTTGATTTACCCAAGAGATGGTCACCCCATGCTGTACTCTAACAAGCTGTTTATTTAAGGCATTGGCAGATTTTCCCCTCGCCACGCATTTGCCAAACCACAACTAAGAGCTTTGCATTTAGCCACGGAAGGAAAATCTTGAAAGCAATTCATGAATCTACACTAAAACCACTAGGGCTATAATTAAATCAACTCTTAAAGTAGTGTAACTCTTTTTATGGCTGAAATAGCAGCCTTTATTTTAAGCATTATTGGAGAAAGAGGAGGAGAGAGGCAAACATTTCCATGTGAAGGCTCGGAAACTCCTTTCAGCGTACTAAACATTCACCAAGGCTTCCTGTGAGCGTTGGAGTTTGTCCTTTCCCTGCTGGCTGAATTTTCATCCCGTTTGGCCGCCAGCAGCCGGCTGAAAGCCCTTGTCCAACCCAACAGCAGCTGACATCGGTGGGACAGCGGGGACTGGGACGTGCGCGGGAGCAGGACATTGCCTGGAGCCCGGAGAGCCCCGAGGACGGGCGGACAGCGAGTGAGCAGCGAGGCGCGACGAGCACACAGCCGGCAGCCCGGGCGGCCGCCCGAGCGCTCCTGGCACACGCCCAGCAGGCGCGGAGCACCTGCGGCCGCCGCGCCCGGCGGGCAGCCCGTGCCTGGCG